>CM056054.1:226156027-226358527 GCA_029574335.1 Rana kukunoris
ACATATACACTCACATACATACTGTACATACACACGCATACAGCATATATACACTCATGTATACATACACTGATGCATACATACACACACACACACACACATACACACAAAGCCCTCGTACACACAACTGTTTTCCTCGACAGAATCCATCAAGAAACTTGTTGGCAGAGCTTTTTTGCCGAGAAAACGGTTGTGTGTGTTTTTCTTTGAGAAAACTGTCGTGGAAATCGATGAGAAAAAAAGAGAACATGCTCTCTATTTTCTCGTCGGGAGTCTCAATTTCCTAGTCGTGTTTCTCGTCGGGCTGGTTTTTCGACGAGAAACACGTTCAGGTGTATGCTTAGAAACCCACGCATGCTCAGAATAAAGTATGAGATGGGAGCGCACCTTCGGTAAAAGTAGCGTTCGTAATGGAGATAGCACATTCATCACACTTTAACAGACTGAAAATCGCGACTCGTCTCTCACCAAACTTTTACCTAACACGCAGTAACATGAGATTAGCAAAAGCAGCCCCAAGGGTGGCGCCAGTGGAATGGAACTTCCCCTTTATAGTGCCGCCGTACGTGTTGTACGTCACCGCGTTTGAGAACAACGATTTGGTCTTGACAGTGTGTACGCAAAGAAAGCTTGTCAAGTTTCTGGACAAGCCTGACAAGGAACTCGTCGAGGAAAACGATGTTTCATTTACTACGAGTTCCTCGGTCGTGTGTACGAGGCCATACACACACATACATGCATACACACATCTGGAACCTATCTGGTGGTTATTTGCATAGATAACTGACTTTTCTTGCTGATACCCTCCACTCTCTCTAACTTTGTATGTTTTTCCCATTGTGGATGCGCAGGGCTTTACTCTGGTCCTTCTGAGCGGTTTTCACCTCCAGCCCCATATTGGCACTATATGCACACACTAAAAAGAGCAGCTAGTTGGCAGATCTGCAAGATAGAGTAGGACTGGCCAGAGAGGGATGACTTTTGGCCAGCTTGTAAATGTATTGCAATATATGGTAACTAAGAATCCCTATTATAAGCAAGAGTTTGCTATAAGAAAGAGTTAAAGGAGTTGTAAAGGCACATTTTTTTTCCCTAAATAGCTTCCTTTACCTTAGTGCAGTCCTCCTTCACTTACCTCATCCTTACATTTTGCTTTTAAATGTCCTTATTTCTTCTGAGAAATCCTCACTTCCTGTTCTTCTGTCTGTAACTCCACACAGTAATGGGAGGCTTTCTCCCTGGTGTGGAGTGTCATGCTCGCCCCCTCCCTTGGACTTCAGGAGAGTCAGGATGCCCACTAACACACAGCTCCTTTCTCTATCTGCAACGTAGAAAGCGTCCTGACTCTCCTGTATTCCAGGGGAGAGGTCGAGCACGACACTCCACACCAGGGAGAAAGCCTCACATTACTGTGTGGAGTTACAGACAGAAGAACAGGAAGTGAGGATTTCTCAGAAGAAATAAGGACATTTAAAAGCAAAATGGAAGGATGAGGTAAGTGAAGGAGGACTGCACTAAGGTAAAGGAAGCTATTTAGGGAAAAAATGTTTTACCTTTACAACCCCTTTAACAAGTGATAACACCCATTCAGTTTCTCATGTGTTGTATATATGAAGCTATTTGGACCCAAGCATTCATTTTTCCATTTTACTGGGATGCCTGAAGTTACTAATTTACTGGTTATACTTACTGTGCTGTAACCCCTTACACACACATACTATACATATACACACACGCTGTACATACACACACATACATATACACACATACTGTACATATACAGACACATATATATATATATATATATATATATATTTAAACACACACACATACTGTTCAGATACACACATACTGTACATACACACACACACACTATACATATACATACACATACTGTATATACACACACACTATACATATACATACACACACACTATACATATACATACACACACACTATACATATACATACACATACTGTACATACACACACACACACACTATACATATACACACACATACTGTATATACACACACTATACATATATACACACATACTGTATATACACACACACTATACTTATACATACACATACTGTACATACACACACACTATACATATACACACACATACTGTATATACACACACACTATACTTATACATACACATACTGTACATACTGTACATACATACATACATACATACACACACACTGTATATACACACACTATACATATATACACACACATATTGTATATACACACACTATACATATACATACTGTACATACACACTATACATATACACACACATACTGTACTGTATATACACACACTGTACATATAAACACACACATACATATACACACATACTGTACTTATACACAAACACACACATAATGTACATACATACACATACTGTATATATACATATATATATATATATATATACATATACACACACATACTGTGTATATATTTACACACACACACATACTGTACATTCACACACATACACAATAACACATGCACATATACACTCACATACTCACTCACATACATACATACACACACATATATATATATATATATATATATATATATATATAAGCACACACATATACACTCATGTATATACACACACATATACACACATACATGCCCACACACACATATGTATATATATATATATATATATTTATATATAAACACACAGATTTCACAGGTAGCTATCACTTGGTGTACGATGCGTGCAAAGTGAAATATTTGCTCAGTGGATGGCTGTGTGTAAGTTGTTTCTAGCATTGCCATGAAAACTGTCATAAAGTTGCACGTTAAATATAAAATTCTGCCAACGCAGAATCCGTCATCTGGCTGAATTCAAAATCTCTGCATTTTCATGGCTCCCTGTGAAGATGTTTGCGGTGACACCTCTCATCAACCAAGGGATAGTATAGGTGGAATAATGGAAAGCATTTCTGTATATGAAATACAATTTATTGGTGAAAATTCTCTCATATCGGAGACAAAACACAACAAAGACTTCAGAATCTCAGCGGTGCAGGATGCAGATCTTCACACCCCCAGATACCCGATCGTTCTATAAATAGTCCATAACAGGAGGAATGATAATGAGGTGTGTGCTGTCATCATAGGCCTGCCACCTATAGCAATTATAGGCCACAACGTGTATCAGTGATTATTAGCGCATACAAAATATGATGTCAAATGAATATTTACACCTCTGGGAACTGAGACAATATTATAGTTATTGTGGAAAAAAAATGATAGATTACGTTGTTTACAATATAGCAACAGATCACGAGGATAAGGATCCTTATTCAACAAAAAAATAAATGGCTGTCCAAGGATAAAGATCCTTACCCCTTGTGCTAAAACTTAGTGAATTCAGTTATATGCAATCTTTAGAGCCCGCTTACATGCCTGCACTGCGCACTTGCTACAACCTTACGGCCCATTTACTTAACACATGGTATGTTATGATTTAATGGAACTTACGTTAAGGCAGACAAATAAAATGAATGAGCAGCCAACGCACCCTAGCGTGCTGAAAATTTTACAGGATCATTTTTCAAATACAATGTTTCCCTGCTGACAGCTGAATGTAAAGAAGAAAAAAATCAGCAAAAAAAAATTAGCAAAAAATAAACGAAAAACGTATGGGTTCCCCCCCTCCCCCTAGTCCATACCAGGCCCTTTGGGTCTAGTATGGATTTGGAGGGCCCCCCACCCCTGTGCCAACATTTAAAAAAAATGCTGTGGGATCCCCCCCCCCCCCCAAAATCAATACCAGACCCTTATCGGAGCATGCAGCCTGGCAAATCAGGAAAGGGAGGGGACAAACAAATGCCCCCCTCACATGAACCATACTAGTCGCATGCCATCAACATGGGGGGGAGCTTTGGGGGGCTCTGCCCCCCTAAAGCACTTTGCCCCCATGTTGATGGAGACAAGGGCCTCTTCCAGACAACCATGGCCGGTGGTTGTCGGGGTGTGCAGGCAGGGGGCTTATTGGAATCTGGAAGCTCCCTTTAATAAAAGGGCCCCGAGATCTCGGCCCCCTCCCCCTATGTGAATGGGTATCGGGTACTTCGTTCACCTACCCATTCACCCCAAAAAAGCAGTGAAATGTAAAAATAAGACAGGAGCCGTTTTTTTTGACAAAAAAAAATAAAAGCTCAGAGTCATCTGGATGCCTGGACTGGCACCCGGCTCAGCCTCTCAGTGAGCCCCTGAGAGCCTGAGCCGGCCGCTCCCACCCCCTCCACAGCCCAGAGCTCCAGTGAGCGCAGGAGGAAGAGCAGAGTGCCAGTGACTGACAGTCAGCAGCTCATGGAGCTGTCAAAACTGAGCGATCAGCGGTATTTGATCGCTCAGTTCTAAGTCTTAGAGCTGATGGGGGACAGATGTAGCACCTAGGTAAGTATGATAAAAAAAAAAATCAAAGGCAAATCCCATACTTCTCTTTTAGCTGCAAAGGCAGCCAGATGAGGATGTACATATGTTGCAGCCATGATACCTTGCTTCAAGGCTGCAGCAAGAATGATCCCCCCTGTCAGGTTCAGCGGCGGTCTTGGTGCAAGTGGTGCTGTGCAACAACCACATGCAATGCACATGGTTGCAGAGCATTGGGGATGGGGGTCAGCATTTGGAGGGTTAAACCAGACATATTGCCCTCTCACTGAAAAGAGATCCACCATAGATCACTTTTCAGAGGAGCAGCAAGCTCTGCCACGTGTGTAAACCTAACCCAGAGAAGGACCCTTGCTCTATATGTGGAAGCAGTGGTCTCCCTGCACAGGTCTGACACACCCCCACTGGGTCAGAGCTAGAGCTCTCCAATGAGCAGGGAACTTTGCTGACTTTAAGTCACTGAATAATTTATCTACAAAAAAAGCTACCAAGTGAAAAATAAAAATTCTGTACTTATTTAGTAAATCAACCTGACAAGTGCATTTAAATGCAGACAGCCGTATACAAAATGCAGGAAGTAATACCGTTTATTGGGAGAATGTCTACAGAAAATGTGTGGTAGAATGTATCAGTGTAAAGCATAAAAAGGCATTTAAAGTGGAACTTTAATAAAATAACTGAAAATAATTTAACTAAATAATTTAACTGATTAATCTAATCATTTTTATTGCGCGTATTTTATTAAAAACACTCTTTATTACTGTAAAATCGTCAAATGCTGCTAATTAACTGATTAATTTAATAATTTAATGGTATTTGATCACCGATGGGTTTTTTTTTTTTGTACTACGACTGAAAAAAAAACAGAACATTTGGAAAAATAACTATTTTTTACTTTCTGTTATAAAATGTATCCAATAAAAATAAATAATATTTCATCATCAATTTAGGCCAATATGTATTCTGCTACATATTTTTGGTAAAAAAATAAACTCCAATAAGCGAATATTGATTGGTTTGCACGAATGTTATAGAGTCTACAACCTATGGGATAGATTTATGGAATTTTTATGTATTTATTTTTATACTAGTAATGATCGGTGACTTATAGCGGGACTGCGATGGTATGGCGGACAGTCTGACACTAACTGACACTTTTTGGGGACCAGTGACACTAATACAGTGATCAGTTCTACAAATATGCACTGTCACTGTACTAATGACACTGGCTGGGAAGGAGTTAAAGAGGAGGTTCACCCTAAATATTATCTCTCCCATGCGATCCAGCATACTGGCGTCAGCGCCAGTATGCTGTTTTTTTTTTTTTTTTTTTTTTAAATCCCCCACTTACTGTGAAATCTTTAATTTTTATTTCTTTCCCCTCGTGGTGGATGGCGCCTGTATAGCGCGTCACAGCTTTCGAAAATACCCGATTTAGGACTCGGATATTTCCGGCGCAATGCGCGCCTGTGCACAGACCTAGGAGCTGACTGCGCAGGCGCCGTATTTCTCCGAGTCCTATGGCTATGGCGCGTCACGCCCTCCGAAAAAAGCCGAAATAGGACTCTGAGAAATACGGCGCCTGTGCAGTCAGCTCCTAGGTCTTTGCGCAGGCGCCGCATTGCGCAGGAAATACCCGAGTCCTAAATTGGGTATTTTCGGAAGCTTTGACAAGCTGTATAGGCGCCATCCACCGCGGGGGAAATAAATAAAAATTAAAAATTTCACAGTAAGTGGGAGATTTAAAAAAAAAAAAAAACAGCATACTGGCGCAGACGCCAGTATGCTGGATCACATGGGAGAGGGTAAATTTTAGGGTGAACCTCCTCTTTAACATCAGGGGCGATCAAAGGGTTAAAAATGTGCCTACCAGTGCATGGTGTGTATACTGTGGTGCTTTTACTAAGGGATGTGCTGGTTATTCCCTGCAGGGAAACAAAAACGGGCATGTCCCTGCTGACAGGACAGAGCACTGTATAGTTTACATTGACTGAGCTCTGTTCTGTCTTCCTCTTCGCTGATCAATCATTGCCCAGCATCCGCTGATCGACTTCTGCTGTGACTAATCACAGCACAGGCGGCCCAGAAAATTTCAGTCGCTGCTAAACACTCTATATATACTGCGGCTGATCCATGGCGGGGACCCGCAAGATCCTGCCGGCCACCCACAATTGCGGGCACAAGAGCAAGAATGGGAATTTGTGTGTGTGTAAACACACAATTCCCTGTCCTGTCAGGGGAGGAGAAACAGATTGTGTGTTCCTACTAAGTAGGAACAACGATCTGTCTTCTCTCCCAGTCAGTCCCATCCCCTCACAGTTGGAACACACCCAGGGAACACACACTTAACCCCTTGATCACCCCCTAATCTTAACCCCTTCCCTGCCAATGAAATTATACAGTAACAGTGGCTATTTTTTGCTCTGATCGCTGTAAAAAATGTCAATGGCCCCAAAAAAGTGTCAAAAGTGTCCGATCTGTCCACCGCAATATCGCAGTCCTGATAAAAATCGCTGATCGCCGCAATTACTAGTAAAAAAAAATAATAATAATAAAAAGACTAATTCTATCTCCTATTTTGTAGATGCTATAACTTTTGCACAAACGACTCAATATACGCCTATTGCGATTTTTCTTACCAAAAATATGTAGATGAATACATATCAGCCTATATGGGATATTTATAGCAAAAAGTAAAAAATATTGTGTTTTTTTTATTCTATAAATGTCGCACTTCTTTTGTTTATAACGCAAAAAAATTAAAACCGCAGAAGTGATCAAATACTACCAAAAGAAAGCCCAATTTGTGAGACAAAAAGGGCGTAGATTTTGTTTGGGTACAACGCCGCACGACCGCGCAATTTTCAGTTAAAGCGTATCGCAAAAGATGGCCTGGTCAGGAAGGGGAGAAATTCTTCTGGGGCTGAAGTGGTTAAAACATTAACTGCCCCTAGCAGCAGCTGTAAAAACGTCCTGTGTGCATGAGCCCTGTTTTTTTTTTTGGGGGGGGGGGGGTGTTTCAAATCTCGTTGGATGCAGTTGAAAATAACTGTCACATTTAAAAAAAAAATTGTCATTATCCTCCTGGTGTGTTAGCTTTGTGAATGTTGTAACTGTCAGCAGAATCAACAGCAGAATCAAAATCTGTGCTGTAGCCAAATGGCTGTAATTTGCTAATTTTATTGGATAAAAACAAGATAAAACAATAATAAATAAATAAAACAAAACAAGTTAAAAACAAGTGTCTTTTTAAAAAATAAAATAAAATGTATTCTTATCCTTGCTTTAGATTTGTGAACTAATCCTAAAATTGTAACTTAAAGGATCACTAAAGGAATTTTTTTTTTTAGCTAAATAGCTTCCTTTACCTTACTGCAGTACTGGTTTCATGTCCTTATTGTTTGTTTTTGCTTTAAAGTTGCTGTAATCCTGCTCTGTTCTCCACACTTCCTGCTTGTCTGTTTCCTTATAACCACAGTGCTGGGAGATTTCTCACGGTGGTCTAAGCTGTCATTACTGTGTGTCTAAAACTTCCCAGATTCATTTTAAAAACAAAACACTGCCCTGGATTTGTTTGTTTTTGTTCTGTGTGTCTATTTCTATCTCACAGAAACATGAAGCCAGTTCAAAAGTGAAACTAACCTGCAGGCACATTATATGATTGAATTTGTATCTATTTTTAATCATTTTGAAAAGGAATCAGTTAACTTTTATGTCTCTATACCCTGTAAACAGTCATTTCAGCAAAAAAAATGTTTTCCTTTAGTGACCCTTTAATATCTGACAATAAATGATACAATCCATTCGGGTTTATTTACTAAAGCTGGAAGGAGAAAATTAGTCACAATTCTGCATAGAGACCAATCAGCTTCCGGGTGTTATTGCCAAAGCTTAACCACTTAAGGACCGCCTCCTGCACATATACTTTGGCAGAATGGCACGGCTGGGCACAAGCACGTACAGGTACGTCCTGTGCTAGTACCCAGCCGTGGGTCGCGGGCGCGCGCCCGACCGCCGCTGGAGTCCCGCGATCGGTCCCCGGAGCTGAAGAACGGGGAGAGCCGTGTGTAAACACGGCTTTCCCGTTCTTCACTGTGGCGGCGTCATTGATTGCGTAATCCCTTATACAAGGAATCACAATCGATGACGTCACACCTACAGCCACACCCCCTACAGTTGTAAACACACATTAGGGAACACATAACCCCTTCAGCGCCCCCTTGTGGTTAACTCCCAAACTGCACTGTCATTTTCACAGTAAACAATGCATTTTTATAGCACTTTTCGCTGTGAAAATGACAATTGTCCCAAAAATGTGTCAAAATTGTCCGAAGTGTCTGCCAGAAATGTCGCAGTCACGAAAAAAAATCGCTGATCACCGTCATTAGTAGTAAAAAAAATATATAAAAATGCAATAAAACTATATTTTTTTTTACCAAAAATATGTAGAAGAATATGTATCGGCCTAAACTGAGGAAAAAACTATTTTTTATATATATTTTTGGGGGATATTTATTATAGCAAAAAATATTGAATTTTTTTCAAAATTGTCGCTCTATTTTTGTTTATAGCGCAAAAAATAAAAACCGCAGAGATGATCAAATACCACCAAAATAAATCTCTATTTGTGGGAAAAAAAGGACGCCAATTTTGTTTGGGAGCCACGTCGCACGACCGCGCAATTGTCTGTTAAAGCGACGCAGTGCCGAACCGCAAAACCTGGCCGGGTCCTTTAGCTGACTAAAGGTCCGGGTCTTAAGTGGTTAACTGAACAAACTGAGGATAGAAGCTGATTGGTTTCTATGCAGAAATGTGGCTAATTTTGCCCCCTCCAGCGTTAGTAAATAAACCCCAATGTAACAATTACAAGACAGATACACTGCAGCCACAATCATAGATCATAGATTGGAATGTCTCTATGTAACCATCACAGGTCACATTATACTGATACATTGTAACTGTTAATGCAGGTCACAGAACCGATACATTGTAACTCAAATCAGATAACAGAGCACATACAGTAAAATAATTGTCAAAAATAATTACATGTCACATAATAGTGATAATAAAATGTATCTGACATTAGATAATAGCTGATAAAATATAACAATTGCAGGTCCTTATTATAGGACTGATACAATGTAATCATGATGACAAGTCAGGTCATATAACGTGTAATGTCTCTATCTCAGGTGACATTATAGGACTGATACATTGTAACTCAAGTCAGGTCACAGCTGATACAATGTAACAACTGCAGATCCTCATAGAACCTAAGGTCATATCTATCCAAGGTCACAGAATAGAGCTGATACATTGTAACTTAAGACAATCACAGCTAACACAATGTAACAGTTGCAGATCCTTAGCATAGGACTGATACATTGTAATCATGATAGCAGGTGATATAATCTGTCAATGTCTTTATTTCAGGACATAATAATATAATACTCATACTTTGCAAATCAATTCAGATCACACAATTGCAGATCCTTATCATAGGACTAATCTGTGGCGGTGCGTCCATAAAGGGCGCACAGGCCCTGCCCCCTCTCTCCTGCCACCTGTCTATCACCATAGACAGATTCATGCATTGCATGAATCTTTCTATAGTCACCACTGCCACCCCCTATTCAGGTGTGCGACCCCTTGTCGGGCGCCAGGCACCTGAATTACAACAACAGGCTATTTTTTGGAATCACCTGATTAGAGCCATGGGCTCTAATAGGTGTCCAAAAAGGGCCCCATGAGACAAGGTAAGCGGTGGGCGGGTGGGGGATGCCCACTGGCAGCAGTTGATGGGCACAGTAGTGGCAGTTGATGGGCACACTGGCAGCAGTTGATGGGCACCGTAGCGGCAATTGTTGGGCACACTGGCAGAAATTGATGGGCACAGTGTCAGCAATTGATGAGCATACTGGCAGCAATTGATGGGCACAGTGTCAGCAATTGATGCGTACAGTACCTGCGTTTGGCCCAATGGTGGCAAGTTATGGGTACAGTAACTGCTTTTGATGGGCACATTGGCTGCATTTGATGGCACAGTGGCTGCATTTGATGGCACAGTGGCTGCGTTTGATGGCACAGTGGCTGCATTTGATGGCACAGTGGCTGCGTTTGATGGCACGGTGGCTGCGTTTAATGGCACAGTGGCTGCGTTTGATGGCACAGTGGCGGCAATTGATGGGCACAGTAGCTGTGTTTGATGGGCACAGTGGCTGCAATTGATGGGGGTTTGTTTTCAGTTTGTTTGCACGCCCGCAAAATTTTTGAGCACCAACCGCCACTGGGACTGATATATTGTAATGATGGTCGTATTGATGGGCACAGTAGTGGCAGTTGATGAGCACACTGGCAGCAGTTGATGGTCACAGTAGCGGCAATTGTTGGGCGCACTGGCAGCAACTGATGGGCACAGTGCCAGCAATTGATGGGTACAGTAGCTGCATTTGATGGCACAGTGGCACTGGCAGCAAGTTATGGGTACAGTGGCTGCGTTTGATGAGACAGTGGCTGTGTTGGATGGCACAGTGGTGGCAATTGATGGGCACAGTAGCTGCGTTTGATGGGCACAGTGGCTGCAATTGATGTTTTTATTCAGTTTGTTTGCACCCCCCCCCCCAAAAAAAAAAGAAGAAAATCTTGAGCACCAGCTGCCACTGGGACTGATATATTGATATATTGTAATGATGGTTAAAGGTGGTGTAACCCTTGAATGTCTCTATTATAGCAAAAAATAACAATTTCACAATCGCAAATCTGCATCTTATTACTGATACGTTGTAGCATGATGGCAGGTCATATCCATCCCAGGTCACGTTGTGGAGCTGATACATTGTAAATCAAGTCAGATCACAGCTTATAGAATGTAACAATTACATATCCTTATCATAGGGCTGGTGGACTGTAATCATGATTCCAGGTCATATATTTTCCAAGTAACATGTATGGAGCTGATACATTGTAGGTTATGTTAGCTCAAGCTAATACAATGTAACAACTGTAGGTCCTTATAATAGGACTGATACACTGTAATCATGATTGTAGGTCATATAATCTGCCAATGTCTATATGCCAGGTCATAGTATAGAGGTGATATATGTTGTAGCTCAATCAGATCAGGCTGATACAATGTAACAATCACAGATGTTGATTCTATTGCTGATACGCTGTAGCATGATGGATGGCAGATCATATCTATCCCAGGTCACATTGTGGAGCTGATACATTGTAAATCAAGTCAGATCACAGCTGATACAATGTACCAATTGCAGATCCTTATCATAGGACTGGTGGGCTGTAATCATGATCCTAGGTCATATCTTTTCCACATAACATTATGGAGCTGATACATTGTAAATCAAGTCAGATCAAGCTGATACAACGTAACATTTGCAGATCCTTATCATAGGACTGATACACTGTAATCATGATCGTAGGTCATATAAAACCTGTAAATGTCTCTATTATAGGTCACATTATAGAGTTCATACTTTGAAGCTGAAGTCAGATCACAGCTGATACAATGTAACAATCGCAGCTCTCCATCATATTACTGCTGTAGCATGAGGCAGGTCATATCTATCCCAGGTGACATTATGGAGCTGATAGTTTGTAAGTCAAGTCAGATCACAGCTGAAACAATGTAACATTTGCAGATCCCTATTATAGGACTGGTGGACTGCAATAATGGTAGGTCATCTATTACAGGTGACATTATAGAGCTGATACATTGTTACACAAATCAGATGACAGCTGATACAATGTAACGATTGCAGATCCCTGTCATATTGTCACCCCCAGGGTCAGATAACACAGCAGACACTCAGTGCTGATGACAGCTCACAGCTACTACCACCAAGTGAACAGCCGACCCCCCCAAACTTATCTGAGGGGTCCCAGAAATAACTGTATGCTGAATAAGAGGACTCACCCACCTCTGTTCTCCACCAGATCGCTGAACTCGCCACTTTCACTCATCTTCATCTGCTGCTCCATCTGGACGGGGGTCTCCAGGCTCCTGATGGGGGTCTGTCCGTTACAGGAGGGCTGTATGAAGCCCGGGTCCGGGGGGGTGCACAGCTCGGTGTCCAGGGGCTCCATGCTGCTGATGGCTGGGGAATGTGGCACCTAGCTGAGAAGTCAGGCTGGCTCTGTACACTGGATGCAGCTGCTGGAGGAGGACTAGGACGTGCCCAGAGCTGTCAGTGCAGTCTCATGACTGCGAGAGAGGGGAGAAAGAGAGAGAGAGAGAGAGAGAGAGAGAGAGAGAGAGAGAGAGAGAGAGAGAGAATGAGAGAGAGAGAGAGAGAGAGAGCTGAGATGGAGTAAGAGAGCAGAGGAGAGAGGAGGGATGAGAGAGTAGGGCAGAGAAAGAGAGAGAGGGGGGAGAGAGAGAGAGAGCTGAGAATGAGAGATAGAGAGAGAGAGAGCTGAGATGGAGTAAGAGAGCAGAGGAGAGAGGAGGGATGAGAGAGGAGAGCAGAGAAAGAGAGAGGGAGGAGAGAGTGAGTGGGAGAAGAGAGAGAGGATAGAGATCAGAGAAAGAGAGAGGGGGAGATGAGAGAGAAAAAGATAGAAAGAGGAGAGAGAGAGAGAGTGAGAGAGAGAGCAGAGAAGAAGCGAGAAAGAGAGTGGGAGAAGGGAGACAGAAAGAGAGATTAGAGAAATAGAGAGAGAGGGGGAGATGAGCAAGAAAGAGAGATAGAAAAGAGAGAGAGAGAGAGAGAGGTGAGAGAGAGAGGGTAGAGAGAGAGGGGGATAAGAGAGAGAAAAGAGAGGAGAAGATGAGAGAGAAAGAGAGATAGAGAAGAGAGAGAGAGATAGCTATACAGCCAGGGAGAGAAATCTACAGCCAGGGAGAGAAAGCTACAACCAAGTGGAGAGAGATACAGCCAGGGGGAGAAAGCTATACAGACAGGGAGAGAGAGCTACAACCAGGGAGAGAGCTACAGCCAGGGAGAGAGAGCTACAGCCAGGGAGAGAAAGCTACAGACAAGGAGAGAGAGCTACAGCCAGGGAGACAGAGCTACAGCCAGAAGGAGAGCTACAGCCAGGGGGAGAGGGCTACACCCAGGGAGAGAGAGCTACAGCCAGGAAGAGAGAGCTACAGCCAGGGAGACAGAGCTACAGCCAGGGGGAGAGCTACAGCCAGGGAGAGAGCTACAGCCAGGGGGAGAGAGCTACAGCCAGGGAGAGAGAGCTACAGCCAGGGGAAGAGCTACAGCCAGGGAGAGAGCTACAGCCAGGGGGAGAGAGCTACAGCCAGGGAGACAGAGCTACAGCCAGGGGGAGAGCTACAGCCAGGGAGAGAGCTACAGCCAGGGGGAGAGAGCTACAGCCAGGGAGAGAGAGCTACAGCCAGGGGAAGAGCTACAGCCAGGGAGAGAGCTACAGCCAGGGGGAGAGAGCTACAGCCAGGGAGACAGAGCTACAGCCAGAAGGAGAGCTACAGCCAGGGGAGAGGGCTACACCCAGGGAGAGAGAGCTACAGCCAGGAAGAGAGAGCTACAGCCAGGGAGACAGAGCTACAGCCAGGGGGAGAGCTACAGCCAGGGAGAGAGCTACAGCCAGGGGGAGAGAGCTACAGCCAGGGAGAGAGAGCTACAGCCAGGGGAAGAGCTACAGCCAGGGAGAGAGCTACAGCCAGGGGAAGAGCTACAGCCAGGGAGAGAGAGCTACAGCCAGGGGAAGAGCTACAGCCAGGGAGAGAGCTACAGCCAGGGGGAGAGAGCTACAGCCAGGGAGACAGAGCTACAGCCAGAAGGAGAGCTACAGCCAGGGGGAGAGGGCTACACCCAGGGAGAGAGAGCTACAGCCAGGAAGAGAGAGCTACAGCCAGGGAGACAGAGCTACAGCCAGGGGGAGAGCTACAGCCAGGGAGAGAGCTACAGCCAGGGGGAGAGAGCTACAGCCAGGGAGAGAGAGCTACAGCCAGGGGAAGAGCTACAGCCAGGGAGAGAGCTACAGCCAGGGGAAGAGCTACAGCCAGGGAGAGAGCTACATCCAGGGGGAGAGAGCTACAGCCAGGGAGAGAGAGCTACAGCCAGGGGGAGAGAGCTACAGCCAGGGGGATAGAGATATAGCCAGGGAGAGCAGGACTCTAACACTGCCTCTGCTGAAAGACTCTACCTGCCTCACTCCAGCCCCTCTCAGTGCACACTGCACCAGCATCACTCCATCCACTAGGGCAGGGATCCTCAAACCACGGCCCTCCAGCTGTTGCGGAACTACACTTCCCATGAGGCATTGTAAAACTCTGACATTCACAGACATGACTAGGCATGATGGGAATTGTAGTTCCTGAACACCTGGAGGGCCATAGTTTGAAGACCCATGCACTAGGGGGTCCCTGACAATGGGGGTCACCACCACCCCCCTAGTACAGGACACATTGCATCCCTCTATGAAGAAGATTCTTTAAAGGGGATCTCCATGGTCCACCTAATCTGTCAGTGTTCCTCTGTCAGGAAAATAAGCTGGATGTGGGATCATTATGGGAAGACAGATGAGAACTGTGTTAGTGAAAGTCTCCAAGGGGAATGCCCTAAGTAACAGGAGGCAGCTGGTGAGTGCCATCATTACTGAGATATCCCCTCCCTCTCTCTATTAGGAAAGTTATTTACTGTATTTAGGATGTAGGTATGGAGCACATTTATACTGGGGAGATTTTAGAATTAAAATTAATCTTAAATCATTTACCTGGAGATCATTTGATGATCTTTATGGCAACTTCAATGTTTATCACACTGTTTTCTTTTCTTTTTCTTTTTGCATTTGTTTTACCTTTTATGTATACTGATGCTGAACTGTGTATGTCACTTTATGTAAACAACAAAAATATTATTGTTTAAAAAAAAATAATAATAACAAAGCAGCAGTGTACATGAAGCCTAAACTCTCCTTGTCAGGGCTGTCTTTAAGGTAGGGCAAAAGGGGAAGCTGCCCTACCTGTCATTGTCTTGGGGCCCAATGCAGCTGCCTCATACTTGCCAACTATCCCAGTTTAAATTCCCTTCTCCCTTGAAGTTTTAGTTCTTTGCTGTGTCCTGATATCTCAGTGTGAAGTGCTGCTACTAATGCTGCCCAGCTCTGCCCTATTGTTGTGTGCAGATGACTCACCTGCAGACCCTGTATTTACATGTAAATAACCATCATTCATATGTAAATAACAGGAGCATTCATATGTAAATAGCAGAGGCCAGCGGCATTCATATGTATATCATGCCCCAGCCCCTCTGCAGTGAAGAGATGATGTGCTGTAACCTCTAGCAACCAATCAGTGAGCAATATTACTGTACAGTAATCCCTAGGCAACCAATCAACAAGAAGAAATCATGTGCTGTAACTTGGTGTTATGTAGGACGGTGTACCTGGTCGTCAGAGCCTAGTCGCAGGAGGCGGCCTCTCGTACAGCACTGGCTCGGGAGCCGCTGGATTTTGGGAACAGCGGACTCGGGAGCGCAGCGGGGTAAGGGTGCCTGGATGATGGTGCAGGTCAGCACGGCACTGGTCCCTCCGGGATCACTGGAACAAGAGGGGAGCAGGTACTCTGATGCGGAAGCTAGCGGCTCCGGAGCTGGTGCGGATGGTTAGCGACTCTGATGCGTCTTGGCAAGCAACCTTGGTGCAGACGACGGGCGACTCTGGAGCTGGTGCAGAGCGGAGTAAGCAAGTGGACTAGACGGAGGCTGGGTCAGGCAGGCCGGGTCAGACACGTGAGCAGACAGGGGGTTCAGCAGGCAGGCGTAGTCGGTATTCAGGCAGAAGGTCTGGCAGCAGTAATCGTGAACAGAAGGCGGAGTCAAGGCAAGCCGAGGTCGGTTTTGGAGAGATGCGGATCGTCAGACGTAGCCGGGTCGGTATAGGAACTGGTTAATTCAGGATACAGGTTATCAGGTAAATAGGCAGATCAGACAGCAAGAGGCTGCTGCATCTGTCTGCCTTTTAAAAGCACGTTGGCGCCAAACTCGCGCTAACGTGCACGCGCGCACTCCCGCCGCGCGCGCATCCCGGCGCGCGCGCTCCCTGACACTTGGGTTATCCCGATATCGGTATCGGGACCGATACCAAACATTTGCCCGACTTGTACTCAGGCAAATGCTTCCAAAGCTTGTACTGTCAGCGGTGATCAGTGCATGGGGAAGTTACAAGCACCGACCACCGTTATATAGATTTAAAAGTAATTTCTCCTCTTCCCCCCCCCCCCCAACGGCTTTCAGCTGCTTTAAAATCAGCGGTGATCGGTGCTTTTAACTCCCCCACACACGATCACCGCTGACTGTCCCGTGTCCTTTCTCTCTCCCTCCGTGTATTCCGCCGTGTATTCCTCCGTGTATCCCGCCATGTATCCCGCCATGTATCCCTCTCCTTCCGTGCTCCTCCTCCACCCCCTGGAACTGTCAGGATGGAAAGCGGGGTAGGAGCTGGTAAATCGGGCTCCTTACTGCTCCGAATGGACAGAGTCAGTGATCACTGACTCTGTCCATTCACATAACTGAAACATCGGAACCTCCTGTGATTACAATGTTTCAGTTTATGAATGAAGAGAAGACGCTGTCTTCTCTCCATTAACTTTCAGCGCAGCTGATGCTGCTGAGAAAGGGACTGGGGAATCTGTGTTCTTAGTCCTTTTCTCTATTACAAAGGGGAGATGTCAGAGATCTGTTAAGACCCCTGATATCTCACCAAAGCCCCCCCAACAGGGCTGAAAAAAAGAATAAAAAATAAAAATAAAAAAATAAAAGAATAAAAAAAATGTATTGTAGAAAATAATAAAAAAATATAAGAAAAAACACACTGACACAGTCCACCCCCTTAAAAAAAAAAAAAAAAGCATTATAAATAAAATAAAAAAATGTAAAAAATTAAAAACAAATTGTTAAAGATAAAAAAAAAAAAATACTGACACAAGTGCCGCTGTCACAATAGATTAAAAAAAGTATCGGTATTTGGTATCGGCGAGTACTTGAAAAAAATTATCGGTACTTGTACTCGGTCCTAAAAAGTTTCTCGGCAAGTTAAGAAGTAACCAGCCAAGATTTGAACCATGTATGGACAGGCTGAATGTACTGATCAACTTGGGTACAACCAATATGTCAGATTTTTCATGCAATTATTGCCAGCAGCTAAAACCACTAGCAACAATCACTGTGTGTTTCCCGGCAGGGATGGCTCTCTGGCCCCCTCTGTTGGGAGAACACAATATCTCTGCAGGAAAGCCGGAAAAGAAAATCGCACCATCCATGGTTGGCTTTACAGTGCTGGGGTATTAACCAGTTAAGAACCAGCTGCCGCAGTTATGCTGCGGCAAGTTGGCTCCCCAGGGCGGATCGCCATAGCTGTACGTCGGCCTCTTTGAGAGCACTAGGGGGTGTGTGCACGCACCCGCAGCATGACGATAGAGCCGGTGCTCTGGCCTGGAGGCCGCGATCGCTCCTAAGAGAGACAGAATGTAATCTGTCAATGTAAACAGACAGATCTCCATTCTGTCAGGGCAGAGGAGACAGATCTACTGTTCATACTGCTTATGAACAGTGATCGGTTTCCTCCTCCAGGCATTCCCATCCCCCCACAGTTAGAAACACTCCCTAGGACACACACATAACCCCTTGAACGCCCCCTAGTGTTAACCTCTTCCCTGCCCGTGACATTTGTACAGTAATCAATTGCTATTTTTAGCTCTGATCGCTGTATAAATGTCAATGATACCAAAAAAATGTCAAAAGCGTCCCCCGCAATGTCGCAGTCCTACTAGAATTTGCTGATCGCCGCCATTACTAATAAAAAATAATAATAATAAAAATGCCATAAATCTATTCCCTATTTTGTAGACGCTATAACTTTTGCACAAAGCAATCAATAAACGCTTATTGAGATTTTTTTACTAAAAATATGTAGAGTACATATCGGCCTAAACTGAGGAAGAAATTTGTTTGTTTTTGTTTTTTTAAAGGAAAATTGGGGATATTTATTATAGCAAAAGTTAAAAATATTGTTGTTTTTTTTCAAAATTGTGGGACTTTTTTGTTTATAACGCAAAAAATAAAAACCACAGAGGTGATCAAATACCACCAAACGAAAGCTCTATTTGTGGGGGAAAAAAAGATTGGGCCAGATTCACATACACTTAATATTGCGCTGCGTATTCGAAATACTCTACGCTGCCGTATTTTACCAGGCTCTACACCGAATCCTGGTAGATTTTTGCCCGTACGATACGGCGGCGTAGTCTATTTCTCACCGCGTAATCGAAATACGCGATTAGGGGGCGTGAAGCATTTAAATTAAGCGCATCCCCGCGGCGATCGAACTGCGCATGCTCCGTTCAGAAATTTCCCGCCGTGCATTGCGCGAAATCACGTCGTTACGTCATTCGTTGTTTGAGTAGCGTCGTTTACGATCATTCCTATTCCCGGGCGACTTACGTAAAAAAAATAATAAGAGACGTCGGAAAACGTAGAAATTCGACGCTGGAACAACGGCCATACTTAACATGGGCTGTCTAATATTAGAGCAGCAAAAAGCTGGTATAGTGTTACGCAAATAAAAGATGACTAAAGGTGCCGTAAGAGATTGCGATTGAAGATCGTAATTTCGGGGATCGCCGGCAAAAGCTCATTTGCATACCCCGACGCGGAAAACGACGGGAAGTCCACCCAGAGGCCGCAATTTTATTGCAGCGTAAATCCGAAGGCGTATGAACACGTAATCCAGTCGAATTGAAGCCCGCAGCCGTCTATTCATGGTTTGAGGTTTTCGACTAGCTAGAAAACGCGCGTAATTTGAAATTACTCCAGTCTAACACCAGTTAGACAGGCGTAATGGCTCTCTGAATCTGGGCCATTAATTTTATTTGGGTACAGCATCACATGACCGCGCAATTGTCAATTAAAGCAACGCAGTGTCATATCTCAAAAAACGGCCTGGTCATTAAGGGGGAAAATCCTTCCATTTCTTAAAGGGGTTGTAAAGGTAGAATTTGTTTTTCCTAAATAGCTTCCTTTACCTTAGTGCAGTCCTCCTTCACTTACCTCATCCTTCCATTTTGCTTTTAAATGTCCTTATTTCTTCTGAGAAATCCTCACTTCCTGTTCTTCTGTCTGTAACTCCACACAGTAATGCAAGGCTTTCTCCCTGGTGTGGAGTGTCGTACTCGCCCCCTCCCTTGGACTACAGGAGAGTCAGGACGCTCTCTAAATTGCAGATAGAGAAAGGAGCTGTGTGTTAGTGGGTGTCCTGACTCTCCTGTAGTCCAAGGGAGGGGGCGAGCACGACACTCCACACCAGGGAGAAAGCCTCACATTACTGTGTTGAATTACAGACAGAAAAACAGGAAGTGAGGATTTCTCAGAAGAAATAAGGACATTTAAAAGCAAAATGGAAGGATGAGGTAAGTGAAGGAGGACTGCACTAAGGTTAAGGAAGCTATTTAGGAAAAAAAATTGTACCTTTACAACCCCTTTAAGTGGTTAAGCTAAAGGCACATCCAATTCGCAATGGTGTGAACACAGCCTTAAGGTTTGACATGTTTTGTATCTATTTACTTTGTCTTTTAAATTTTACTGAACATTTCATTAAAATTTACTTTAATGTGTTTTTTTTTTCTTTGCAGTAATATTGTGTGACATATAAATTGGGACTGGCAGTTTTCATTTCATTCTCTAGGGTTCCTGCTTTCAGAAAATATATAATATTTGGGGGTTTTATATAAGCTTCAGGCCTAAAATAATTTTTTAAACATATGTGCAAAAAAAAAAAAAAACACAGCAAAAAAACGCAAATAGTGGCTCTAGCAGCAAAAATGTTAAAGGGATAAACTTTGGTAAAATGTGCAGGTATTGCAGAGATGTGGTGGATCTGGTTAATTTTGCCCCCCCCCCCCCCCCCATCCAATGTCAATTTAACTCGAATTTTAAGACTTGCCAGTAACTTCAGCTGCTTACATCTCTGGATCAACCGATCATTCCGGCATGTTGTTTTCACTGATGCCGCGTACACACGATCACTTTTCGGCATTAAAAAAAAAAACAACGTTTTTAAAAACGTCATTTAAAATGATGGTGTGTGGGCTTCACATCGTTTTTCATGTTCTGAAAAACAAAAAAAAAATAAATAAAATTTGAACATGCTGCATTTGTTAACGTCGTTTTAAAAAAATGTTGTTTTTCGGGTTGTAAAAAATGATCGTGTGTGGGCTAAAACGACGTTTTAAACCCGCCCATGCTCAGAAGCAAGTTATGAGACGGGAGCGCTCGTTCTGGTAAAACTACCATTCATAATGGAGTAAGCACATTCATCACGCAGTCACCCTACACACATTATGGACAACGCCACTGGGTCGTGGACACCTCAACAAACTGTCTCGTTTTTTGTGATCCAGGTGGATCAATCGAATACCAAACACACAGGATCATAGGGGGCGTTTGAAATAAACCCACCCCCCCCCCCACATCGGGACTGTGATTATTCATATGGGAAGGGCTTCAACTCTTTAGTGATCCACCCTGAACCCACCCACGACCACTATTACCCCAATAAGGGACCCCTCTCTCCGCAAATTCAGCGAATGAGAATTTTATGCGGTACAACTCTCTGGCCCCTGATGATGGTCCTCTGTTAAACCAAGAGACCAGAAACGCGTCAGGCGGCGTACACACGACCGAGGTTCTCGCTGGAAACCAGCGAGAACCTCGCTGGAAGCTGCATTCCAGCGAGGACCTCGGCCGTGTGTACACGGAGCGCTCGCCCCGCCCGTCGGGAATCCCGTCAAGCGAAAAGAGAGCACGCTCTCTTTTTGCTCGACGGCCCGCCTGGATGAATGGCTGGTTGCCATTCCCGACGGGCGGGTCGCCGATTTCGGCGGCCGGCAGAGAACCTCGACGGGCGGAACGATGTGTTCTGCCCGTCGAGGTTCTCTGCCGTGTGTACACGGCCTCAGAAATTCTCCATTTTGTCCCACGGAGATTGTGCTTTTTTTATTTACCATGTCCATGATGTATCATATACCGTGTTGTTAATCGATTTTACCTCTCCTCTATTCTCTCACTGGGTGCACTTTTCTTATCCCTGATGTCAGTGTTATGCAGAGGTAGTGGACCATACAGGTCACTTCCCTAACAAATATCCATTTGTATGATTTATTGGTCCATATATTAAAACCTTTTTCTGTTCTGAGCCTGGCCCTCAAAGTCCCGTTTTCTTGGGGGTACTCTTTTTTTCTATAGCTATTAGGGATGCGGCCACCCTCAGACTGTCCGGATGGGTAAACTCCTTTCCTTTTTTCTCATCACGCAGTAACAGACAAAAAGGCGTGAATCGTCTTTTACTAACACGGAATCAGCTAAAAGCAGCCCCAAGAGTGGCGCCATCCGAATGGAACTTCCCCTTTATAGTGCCGTCGTACGTGTTGTACGTCACCGCGCTTTGCTAGAGCATTTTTTAAAAACGATGGTGTGTGGGCAACATTGTTTTTAATGATGAAGTTGGAAAAACAACGTTTTTTTTCATGCCGAAAAGTGATCGTGTGTACGCGGCATTAGAGTAACGTTTGCTTATATATTATCCTGTAACATGTTCAAATTGTCCAGGCTTGTAACAGTATCTCCATAAGAATCTGCTGTGCTCAGCCTGCAAATAGAAAAAATAAATAAAAAATAAAAGTCTGTCTTGAAATAGCGCCAAGCAGATCCAGACGTGTTTATTTATTTCTCAGCATTTAAATAAACTATCTCACCAAGTTAGAGGAATAATTAGTGCGCCTCAGCTGTGCCAGTTATATTATCTAACCAGAAGCATGCAAGCTCTGGGCCCAATGCAGAACACCTAAGTAGTGCCAAGGGAGACTGATGCACACGTTGCAGTTTTGTAGAACAATTATTGGTTCTAGAGCCAAATAATGAGGAGATATGTGTGATTTATTTTTAATCTTCTTAGCCTGTCTGTATTAGATATCAACCCCAATGAGGACAACCAAGAATTCTTAGACACCTAGATAGTGCAGGAAAAGAAACCTGTAAAGAGGACTCTTGCAGGCTTGATTGCTTTTCCATATTTTTCTTGATGTATTAAATGTTGAGATTTGAAGAATTGCCACTAGAGGGAGAAGAGCATTTGACGGGCTGAATGTCACACAGGCACAGTGAGCAGAGTGAAGCCGCCTCCCCCTCCAGTGTTTATGTGTACACAGGGGGAGGAAACCTGCTGTGTTGTGCTGATGGCTGATCTGAGGTACTGAATGGGATGGGGGGGGGGGGGGGTGTCTGTGCTGAAAGGGGAAGTCTGTGCTTAAAGGGGGTCCATCTGTGCTGAAGGGGGAGGTTCATCTGTGCTAAAGGGAGGGGACTGTGCAGAATGAGGGGGATCTGTGTTGAATGGGGGGTCCATCTGTGTTGAATGGGGGTGTCTATGCTGAAGGGGGGTCCATCTGTGCTGAAGGGGGGGTTTGTACATTCTCTAGGCTATTATTTATATGGGCATGGAGTGAAGCTGAATTATCTCAAGAGCTATTTTACACTGAGCTGAGGGGGGGGCGCAATTCCGCGCCAGTATGTGTCACTGGCGGCGGCGCTACATTAGCCTAATTTTAAGTTCCGTCCGACGGCGTGCTCCAGCCGCCATTTTTAGTCTCAGACTGGCCCCTGGCATCCCGTGATTAGGTCAAGTGATCACGTGCAACGGACGGGCTGGTCTGGCCTGGTCTATTCTCAATCGCGGGGAGCGGGACTGGTCTACGATGCGAGCTGTGTACGGCTGTACGCGACTGTACGCTCTCTGTCTCCGCCGCCTCCTCCACCTCCTTAGGCTCTACAGAATGGATCATGGGTGAACATGTTCCGATCAGGGCGGCCCGGCGTGCAGTGTGACCGGCGGCGCAGAAGCAGAGTAGGAAGGAGTAGGTATTGGTCTGGGGAGACTAGGGAGGGAGCAGCCGGAAAGTCTATGTGCCCAGCATTTTACTTTAGGATGGCCTTGGTGGACTACAAGGCCCAGCATTTTAATTTAAGAGGCATTGGTGGACTACAAGGCCCAGCATTTTACTTTAGGATGGCCTTGGTGGACTACAAGGCCCAGCATTTTAATTTAGGAGGCATTGGTGGACTACAAGGCCCAGCATTTTAATTTAGGAGGCATTGGTGGACTACAAGGCCCAGCATTTTACTTTAGGAGGCATTGGTGGCCTACAAGGCCCAGCTGCTGGGCCTTGTAGTCCACCATTGCCTCCTATAGTAAAATGCTGGGCCTTGTAATCCACCAGTGCCTCCTATAGTAAAATGCTGGGAACCAGCTGCTGGGCCTTGTAGTCCACCAATGCCCCTATACTAAAATGCTGGGCCTTGTAGTCCACCAAAGCCTCCTATAGTAAAATGCTGGCCACCCCCATGAAGTCTGTTTCTGATTGTTTGGCCAGAGACATTCACACCAGTGCCCTGCTGGAGGTCATTTTGTAGGACTCTGGCAGTGCTCATCCTGTTCCTTTTTACACAAAGGAACAGATACCGGTCCTGCTGATGGATTAAGGACCTTCTACAGCCCTGTCCAGCTCTCCTAGAGTAACTGCCTGTCTCCTGGAATCTCCTCCATGCTCTTGAGACTGTGCCGGGAGACACGGCAAACCTTCTGGAAATGACACGTATTGCCATCTTGGAAGAGTTGGACTGCCTGTGCAATCTTTATAGGGTCCAAGTATTGCCTCGTGCTGCCAGTAGTGACACTGACCCTAGCTAAATGCAAAACTAGTGAAAAGATGAGTAGGGAAAAAAAATGTCAGACACCTCCACCTGAAAAAACATTCTTGTTTTGGAGGTTGTCTCATTGTTGCCCATCTAGTGCACCTGTTGTTAATTTCATTTTATTTTTGTTAGAGAGTCTGTTAGAATGAGCCCCCAGACATACTACAGACATGATACGGGAGATGGTCAGAGACTACAGACATGATACAGGAGATGGTCAGAGATCACAGACATAGTACAAGAGACGGTCAGAGACTGCAGACATGGTACAGGAGACGGTCAGAGACTGCAGACATAATACAGGAGATAGTCAGAGACAGCAGACATAGTAAAGGAGATGGTCAGAGACTGCAGACGTAGTACAGGAGATGGTCAGAGACACATCAGTTCTGGACAGACCACACACCTATGCTCAGAACACTAGTTCTGGACGGACAGAAACAAGGAGAAAAGGAGACAGGGGAGATCTGACACTTCGGTGCCCCCACCTTTGCAGGCGCCTGGGTGCAAAGCACCCTGTACACCCTGCCTAGGATCGGCCCTGGCTGGGTGTCCAGTGTGCCCCTAAGGAGGGGTGGGCTCCCTCCAGGCTCACCTTTCCTCTGCCTATCCATTATAATGCATGTGCTTCTTCTATGGAGGCTGTCAAAATATAGAGTCAGGACTGCAGATAATAGGCCAGTTGTACGTAGGGCAGTAGCCATTTGCTTGTTCAAGCGTTTGACACTCCTAGCATGAAATAGAAATGCATCACAACTTTAGGGTATGTTTTACAGAAAATTTGCACTTTGCGCTATTCTCATATGAAATTCCTTTTTTTCACCATTTTGTTCTCCAAGGTGTCTTCTTTCAGGAAATATATACTCTGTATTGGTTTTGAATGATCTACAGGCCTAAAATAGTTTTTTAAGCGTGTGAAAAAAAAGCAAAAAATAAAAACTAAAACCGCCACAGGCAATTTGGTTGGTTAGCAGCAGGCTGGTCGGTGAGTTGACAAACGGTACAGAGTCCATCCTACCAGGGGCCGACTGACAACTCATGGGGCCCCCGGGCAATAGAAAATTATGGGGCCCCTGGGCTTACAGATGGCCACCATGCCAGGAGGCAGTGCAGAGGCGGCCCATCAAAAGCATGTTGGGACAAACATATCAGGGACAGATGTAAAAAAAAAACATAGTTTTCTACATACTGTTCCTGGTTTTACTGAGCCTGGCAACCCTGATGGGGCCCCCTAGTGGCATGGGGCCCTCGGGCAGTGCCCGAGTGACTCAATGGTCAGTCCGCCCCTGCATCCTACACATATAAAGCTCGATTTCTTCCTGCAAAGCTAGTTCTCATAAATTGTACATTTGGAGTAGATGACCTTAGCCCTGGTTCACACTGGTGCGATTTGCCGGCAATGACACCGTCCTAATCGGTGTGACGCCGCATCTCCCGCGCTGCACCGATTTCAAAAAGTAATTTCTGTACTACTTTTTGCGATTTCAGGCTGCGTTTTACATTGACATCCGTGCAGAATCCTGCACAGATGTCTCTGAAATCGGGACTGCCAGGCGGGAGTGAAGACGTGAGAGTTCACCTGAACTCGCACGGCTTCACTCACGCAGCCCAGTGTGAACCAGGGCTAAATGACCCCATTCTTGCACCTCACAGACAGTTTGCAATTTATAGCCCCCTGGGGCAGATCTGTATCTCCTAGTCCTAACGCAAATCTTTTGTTACTGCTGCTGTGCATGATTGGTAAACTAACACAGAGCATGGTTATTTTATGATCATACATACAATCTTTTATTGTGTGTATCCTTTATTCACAATTGCGACATTCCTCTCCTGTAATTGCTCTATATGCTGAATCGCTGTATTCTGAGGTTCTGCTGGAAGTCTCACTGTGATATTTCTGTAATAAGTAGATCAAAGACCCCATTTAAACTTTTCTCATGTACTGCACGCCATGTTCTCTCTATTTTCTATAATAAAACTATAGAAAAAACTGAAGAACATTATTCTTGTAAAAAAAATATATTATTAACCACTTAAGGACCGGGTCACGAACATTTACGTTGGCAGAATGGCACGGACAGGCAAATATATGTAAATATACGTCACTTTAACCACTTGCTTAATGGGCACATATACCCCCTTCCTGCCCAGGCGAAATTTCAGCTCCTGGGAGCCACGTCGGACGACCGCGCAATTGTCAGTTAAAGCGACGCAGTGTCGCTTTAACTGACAATTGCGCGGTCGTGCGACGTGGCTCCCAAACAAAATTGGCATCCTTTTTTTTCCCCACAAATAGAGCTTTCTTTTGGTGCTATGTGATCACCTCTGCTGGTTTTATTTTTTGTGCTATAAACAAAAAAATAGTGACAATTTTGAAAAAAAACACAATATCTTTTTAATTTTGCTAAAATAAATATCCCTTTTTAAAAAATAAAAAAATAAAACATTTCTCAGTTTAGGCAGATACGTATTCTACCTATTTTCGGTAAAAAAAAATGCAATAAGCGTATAGTGACTGGTTTGCACAAAAGTTATAGCGTCTACAAAATAGGGGACAGAATTATGATGTTTTATTTTTTTACTAGTAATGGCAGCGATCTGCGATTTTTATTGAGACTGCGGCATTATGACGGACACATCGGACACTTTTGACAAATTTTTGGGACCATTCACATTTATACAGCGAACAGTGCTATAAATATGCACTGTTACTGTATAAATGTGACGGGCAGTGAAGGGGTTAACTCTAGGGGGCGAGGAAGGGGTTAAATGTGTAACCTGGGAGTGATCCTTACTGTGTGTGGAGGGGGACTGACTGGGGGAGGTGACCGATCTGTGTCCCGATGTACAAGGGACACACCATTGGTCTCCTCTCCCTGACAGGATGTGGAGCTCTGTGTTTACACACAGAGCTCCACGTCCCTGCTCAGTTACTGGGCAATCGCGGTTGCCCGGCGCCCATTGCAGCCGCCGGGCACGCGCATCGTGTTCCCCGCGCGCCTCCTAGTGGCTGTGAAAGATGAGGACGTCATATGACGTCCTGTCAGAACAACAGAACTATCGTGCCGCCGTCAATTGACGGCGGCCGGTAGTGTAGTGGTTAAATTTGCCACTGTGGGTGCGCGTTGCCGGCGGTGCGCGCGCAACCCTCCCGCGAGCTCCATGATCCTTCCAACGGGACCCGCGGACTCGACGTCCACCAGTGTCCCACGATCGTGTGTCACAGAGCTGCAGAACGGACGGATGCCTCTGTAAACAAGGCATCTCCCTGTTCTGCCTAGTGACAAGACACTGATCGTCTGCTCTCTCTCATCAGGAGCAGCGATCAGTGATGTGTCACTCGTAGCCACGCCCCCGAACAGTTAGAATCACACTTAACCCCTTCCTAGCCCCCTAGTGGTTAACCCCTTCACTGCCAGTCACATTTACACAGTAATCAGTGCGTTTTTATAGCACTGATTGCTGTATAAATGTGAATGGTCCCAAAATAGTGTCAAAAGTGTCGGGTGTGTCTGCAATAATGTCGCAGTCACAATAAAAAAAATCGCTGATCGCCGCCATTACTAATAATGTTTTTTTTTTTAAATGCTAGAGTTCTATCCCCTATTTTGTAGACGCTATAACTGTTGCGCAAACCAATCAATAAACTATAAATAAAAAATATTTAGAATAGGTATCGGCCTAAACTGAGGAAAAAATATTTTTTTATGTATTTTTTGGGGGATATTTATTATAGCAAAAAGTAAAAAATATAGATTTTTTTTCAAAATTGTCGCAGAGGTGATCAAATACCACCAAAAGAAAGCTCTATTTGTGGGGGGGGGGGAAAGGACGCTGGTTTTGTTTGGAAGCCACATCGCACAACCGCGCAATTATCAGTTAAACCAACACAGTGCCGAATCGCAAAAAGCGGCCTGGTTCTTTAGCTACAAAATGGTGTAGGGCTTAAAGGGTCACTAATGGAAAAAAAATTTTTTTGCTGAAATGACTGTTTACAGGGTATAGAGACATAAAAGTTAACTGATTCCTTTTAAAAATGATTAAAAATAGATAAAAATCAATCATATAATGTGCCTCTAGTTTTTAAAATGGTTTCATGTTTCTGTGAAGTAGAGAGACACACAGAACAAAAACAAACAAATCCAGGGCAGTGTTTTGTTTTTAAAATGAATCTGATTTTGAGGAGTTTTAGACACACAGCTTAGACCACAGTGAAAATCTACCATGAGTTTTTTCATAAGGAGCCAGACAAGCAGGAAGTGTGGAGATCAGAGAAGTATTACAGCTACTTCAAAGCAAAAACGAACAATGAGAACATGAAAACAGCACTGCATTAAGGTAAAGGAAGCTATTTAGCTAAAAAAAAAAAATTCCTTTAGTGATCCTTTAAGTGGTTAAAACTGAATGAGAGGAGGGGGTTTTGGGTCTTTGAGTGAGGCCATAACAACTTAAAGTTAATGTGCCTCCATCCCTATATCTAAAATAAAAAGGAAGGTTGGGACTTTGAATGAGGTAAGTGGCACAACACTGGTAAAATGATTAATACATGATAACATACTGTATATATTGGTAAATTCATATATATATATATATATATATATACAGGTTAACATCTTGAAAAAATATAGCTATAAACAATACTGTTGCGGTCATCTAAATCAATAGATCACATTAAAAACTGAATAAGTCATTCATGGTTACAGAGATTTCATATATAAGATTTAAAACGCATGATTAAGTTATAATTGCATTAGAAGGTTTTGACACGTTTCGTGGAGTCATTTTTCCACTTCTTCAGGAGAATGTATGCAGGATGCGTATCTGTAAAACATGTATAAATACCAATACAGTGGAACCTCGGATTTCAAGTAACGCGGTTAAAGAGCGTTTCGCAATACGAGCACTCTATTTGAAAAAATCCTAACTCGGGTTGCGAGTATTAAAGTGCCGAAATCGCAAAAAGTGGCCCGGTCATTTGGCAGCCAGATTGCACCTGGGACTGAAGTGGTTAAAGCTGATGTCCAGGCATTATGCCATGTCAGCAATATGGGGATCTCTTTAAACTCGGTGTGGTAAGATCTGGTGTAATACAATACTGGAGTAAATAAACACAGGAGGAGGTGACCTATGATAAAACCCTCTTGGTATTTACCGGAGCCACCATGCCCTGCCAAAACTAATATTAACTCCACTTAATGGAATCCATGAACATATTCAGCTTTTACTGTCTGACATGGAACAGTTACAGCAGACAGAAGAGACAGTTTGCTAAGTGCTGCTTTAAAATTTTACACTGTACTCTCTTCTCACTGAAGTTTGGACGCAAAGCTCCCCCGATCCGCCCTATAGGCAGGGCCATTTGAAGGAATTTGGGGGCCCCAAGCAAAATGGGGGCCCCCAAGCACCCCCCCCCCCCCCGCAGGCAAAGCCTACGTTGGCGCTACACAAATTTTTTACACCCACCCTTACTCCTTCTCCTCCAGTCCCTATGTTTTTCTATTCTCACCTCCCCTTCTTCCCTGTAGGCTGCCGCTATAACGTGGCCAAGCTCCTCTTCCTCCTGTCAGTCCGGTGTTCTATAATTATGGGTCGCCAGTCCCCTATCAGTGCCCGGGCCCGGTACCATACGGTACAGGAGATTCAGTTTCCTGTGTTCCCTGTCGGACTGAAAGGAAGTGAGCACTCAGTGTGCACTTCCTGTCAGTCCGGCTGGAAACAGGAAATTAAATCTCCTGTACCATGTGCGGTACCCGGCTGGACTGACAGGACTCCAGGAGGAAGGAAGAGGAGCTCGGCCACACTACAGCCTGGGAAGGGGCCCCAAGCAATTGTTTGTTTTGCCTGTCCTGTAGCGACAGGCCTGCCTATAGGCTCACTATGCAAGCTGCTTAGGGCCCCGCAAAGCTGCGGAGGGCCCCCCAAATTACTAGAGACCCCGCCTGGTGAGAAGTCATTTTCGGCCCCTCACCCCGCTTCTCGATTCTCAACTCGCTGGCTGCATGGGAGAAGAGGTAAGAAGTCAGCACCCCCTGCTTCTCACTTTAATGTAGGATGTCATTTCGGACAGCATAATTGCCCCCCCGCTTCTCAACTTTAATGTGACATGTCATTTTGCTTAGGGCCCCAGGGAGGTCAGGATCGGCATTGCCCTATAAACTCAGGAGGATGGCACAATTCTGACCACCGTTGAGAATCTTTGCTGGCCAGCTCTTCCCTAAACACATGTGGTCACATTAGACAACAGTTCAAGTTTAGCGCCATAAAAAGAGGCAGAGGAGGGATGCCATAGGCAGCTTCTGGTTCCAGCATATTAAGGAAAATAATCTCTGCTGTCAAATCACTATTCACCAGATGAGACTTGGACATTGGTATCCTGCAAAAAGACCCGATTGTTGAGACCATCAATTAATATCAATATGCAACCTAAAATAAAGATGTGACAAGGCTAGTAATTATACAGTATATCCATAACAAGCAGCAAACAAGCTCTAAACTAAATCCACACTGACCTCTGTAGCTGCAGGCACTATTGAGTAATTGTTTCCTAAAATATACAGCAAATTCACTTTCATAGTGAGGCCTCGTACACACGGCCGAGAATCTCTTCGTAAAAGAAACATCGTTTTCCTCAACGAGTTTCTTGTAAGGCTTGTCGAGAATCTTGTCAAGCTTTCTTTGCATACACACTTTCAAGACAAAATCTCGTCGTTCTCAAACGCGGTGACGTACAACACGTACGACGGCACTATAAAGGGGAAGTTCGATTCCACTGGTGTCACCCTTGGGGCTGCTTTTGCTAATCTCATGTTACTGCGTGTTAAAGTGGAGGTTCACCCTCCAAACAAATGTCTAGTATACTACGGACCACACCACCCCGACCGGCAGTATGCCGGTGTTTTTTTTTTTTGTTCCGTACTTACCTTTTTATGGGTGCTGTTCCCCTCAGGCGATCCCAAGGGACTGGCGTTCCCAATCACAGGCCGTGATTGACGTCCCTCAGCCCGGCACATACAGCGCGTCACGGGATGCCGAAGGAACCCGAACGTCGATGCGCAGGCACCGTATAGGGCCGCGCCGACGTTCGGGTTTTTTCGGCATCTCGTGACGCGCTGTATGCGCCGGGCTGAGGGACGTCAATCACGACCTGTGATTGGGAAGAGCGCCCGTAAAAAGGTAAGTACAAAAAAAAACAAAAAACACTGCCATACTGCCGGTCGGGGTGGTGTTGTCCGTAGTATACTATACATTTTTGGGAGGGTGAACCTCCACTTCAAGTAAAAGTTTGGTGAGAGACGATTCGCGCTTTTCAGTCTGTTACAGCGTGACGAATGTGCTATGTTCATTACGAACACTACTTTTACCGAAGGTGCGCTCCCGTCTCATACTTTATTCTGGGTTTTTGGGCATACACATGATCGTGTTTCTCGTTGTAAACCAGCCTGACGAGAAACACAACGAGGAAATTGAGACTCCCGAGGAGAAAAAAAAGAACATGTTCTCTTTTTTTCTCAACGAGATCCACGATAGTTTTCTCGACGAAAAACATACACACGACCCTTTTTCTTGGCAAAAATGTTCTGCCAGCATTTTTCTTGGTGGATTTTGAAGATGAAAACGGTCGTGTATACGAGGCCCGAGTCTGGTCCCAAAAAAAATCCATCAAGTTCAACCATTCAACCAAGGGGAGGGGGGATACTGGTATCAGTGCCGATACTAAGCATGCGCACGAGTATTGGTACTCCTGCAAATGCACTGACACCTGAAACCGATGCTTTCATGCTCGGTTCTTTCAGCTGTCAGCGGGATTCCACTACTGACAGCTGAGGGTTGTTAAAGCAGAGTTCCACCCTAAAAATGGAGTAAAGGCAAATCCACTTTGCACTACAAGTGCAAACTACAATTGTAAAGTGCACTTGGAAGTGCAGTCGCTGTAGTTCTGAGGGGGACATGAAAGGGAAAAAAAACAGCATTTTAGCTTGCACATGATTGGATGATAAAATCAGCAGAGCGTCCACTCATTTGAGATCTACCCCTCAGATTTACAGCGACTGCACTTCAGTGCAATTTCAAGTGCACTTTGCACTTGTAGTTTGCATTTGTAGTGCAAAGTGGATTTGCCTTTCGTAAATAACCCCCACTATTTATTTTTGTATCTTTCTGTTTATTCATCTACAGATCAAAAGGGATGAACTTCGATCTGCAAATGAAATCCGTTTAAAGCAATAGATTTTTATTGAAAGTATTTACTTAACAGTACAGATTAAAATTGTCACATTAATCCTTAGTAACAGAACGAGTTACCTTGGTTCATAAGATTGTTCTTATAACAATACAGTACTTGGTAGCCTGTACCAGCCTACCCCTACCGGGTTCAATCTGTAGGCATGGCTAGGCCTCCAATTGAGTTAACTATTTGTATATAGAAAATCATAAAGAAACAGAAAATGTATACACATATATACATATACATATACATATATATATACACGTACACATACATACAGAAATTTAAAAAATGAACTTAACAAAACTTGCTACACAGATCAATAAAGTAGGTCCAGGATAATACATTACAACTGGGGTAAGTATATATCTGACTTTGACGTATTTCAAACTTGACAATAGATGAAATATTACACTCTTTTAAGTATTTGGATGCTCTGGGATGGGTGATCCAAGCTAACCATTTCTTTCTGAATGTAGTAATGGAATAGTTTTTATAAGCCAGCATTAATTCGTATACTTTCAATAAAAATCTATTGTTAAAAAAAAAAAAAAAAAAAAATCAGTTTAAAGCAACCTGTCAAGTTAAAGAGGAAGTAAAAACTGCCTCCTTTTTTTGTGACCTGCAAGGTACTGTAAGGGCAAAATGTGATAGGTGCAGGAATGATCCCGGTATAACTACTGAAACCCAAGGACATCCATGGATGTTCACGTCCTATGGGTGGGAAGTAGTTAATATATCATTTAAATATACTATTGTGTTTCAATGTTTTTATTGAAGTTTTTTACAAAGAAAATAAGTAAAATACAATCTTGAGTCCAAAAAGAGAAACAAAAATACAAAATGTAGGTAAAGACCTGAGTCATCTTGACAGTGAATGGAAACCTCCATAACAGCCAAGTTGCAAACTAGAGTCATTATGAAGCGGAGTAAGTGAGACGTCTTCATCCCTAACAATGACCTTAAAGCTCGTTTGAATTTGTACACATGGGCTGGATCCAATGCCGTGTGACATTTAGAAATAGATCCTCCAACCTTCAAAGATCAACATCAATCATCCATATAGAATTATTTAGACAAACATATATTTTAGACGCATCAACTAACTGTTGTACATATAAGCAAGTCGAGGTAAGTGGCTGTGTAGTAAGATTTCCCCACCACTCCCTGAGATCAGAATACGTTCCGTAGGAATACTCACTATGTAGAGGTTAGGGAGCAAAAATTAGATGACTCTCACATCATTATAATAACAAGGAAAAGACAGAAAGAGGGAAAGGGAAAAGAGAAAACCTAGTAAAAAAAAAAAGGGGGGGGTGGAGAAGATAAGAGAAAGAAAGGGAATAGAGGAAGAAGAAAGTGACCCCGTGCTCCAACACCCACCATCCCAAGACAGTTCTACTCAGGCAAGTATCTTGGATCCCCCGTCAGGTATTTCACCCAGGGGTCCCAAACTTTATCAAACATTTGCATTTTATCTTGCAATTGTGCAGACATACGTTCGTTGAGCATAATCCAGGAAAGCTTGTTCTTAAGATGCGCGAATGGTAAAGCTGCCCTCTTCCAGGATTTTGCAATAATAATCTTGGCTGAAATAAATATGAATGATATAAGACGCCTCTGAGCTTTTGATGCCGTCTCTATCACACTACCCAGCAGAGCCTGTCTCTGGGATTTCACTAGATTGACCTGGGTAAGAGAGTAAATGAAATTGTATACTCTGATCCAATAACGTCGTACCGTTGGGCACTGCCACCACACATGGTACATGGTTCCTTGCTGTCCGCATCCGCGGAAACACAAAGGGGATGCTGCCGGTACATATGATGCCAGCCTGGCTGGAACCATATACCACCGCAGTAGCACTTTATAATTGGCTTCAATAATTGATGTATTGATTATGGACTTTGAGGCCCCTTGAGCTATAGCATGCCATTCATCCAATTCAATTGTCTCCAGAAGGTCTGCCTCCCATTTTACCATATAAGCCAATTTGACGGCAGAGTTAGTCAAGATAGTATACATTTCAGAGATATGCCCTCGGATTTTATCGAAGCTCTGACACAGGTACTCCATCGAGGACCTAGTAGCCATGTCAGAATCTCGCGACAAAGTCCCCAAGAAGTGTAGGATCTGAGCACATTGGAAAAACTCAGAGGGCGGCATTTAGTATTTCTCAATTAAAATCTGTCTTGTCAATATACCCTTATGGTTACACAGATCAGCTATCCGTAGTAGCCCTTTGTTGGTCCACCAAACAAACGTCCTGGGGGTGAGGCACGGGGTGAAATCCGAATTTCCAAGAATCGGGGCTAATGGAGTATGTTGGGAAGAAAACTTGTGTGTTTTCCGCAACCTATCCCAAATACCCAGGGACGAGGACAATGCCGGGCACAGAATTGGGGGCCGGTCCCTAGGTGATAACCATAAAAGGTGTGATATCGGCCTACCTGTGCATGCAAATTCCTCCATCCGCATCCATATAGGATGGGGCTTGGCAGAGTGAAATCTGGCTAACTGAGCCAGTTGTGCCGCGTAATAATATTTTTGCAGATCTGGGGCACCTAGTCCACCTCTCCTCTTAGGGGTAAATAGTGTGCGCTTATTCACCCTGGGCCTCTTATCCCCCCAGATAAAAGACAAAAGTTTATTCTGGAAGGCCAACAAGTCCGAACAGACAATCGAGATTGGTAACGTTCGAAACAAATACAAAACCCTCGGAAGAACAGTCATCTTAACGGAGTGTAGTCTGCCAAACCACCGAGGGGGGACGAAGCATCCATCTGGCCAAGTCAGCCGTCAAACGTTGAAATAATGTTGGGTAATTTCTGGAGTACAGAGTGCGTAATGTCGGGGTGAGATTTATTCCTAAATAAGGGAGAGACTCCGTGTGCCAAACGAAATTAAAGGAGCGTTTAAGCGTCAAGAGAGTACTATCTGATAGCGAGATGTTCATAGCTTGGGACTTATCGTGGTTTATGCTAAGACCCGAAATCGCCGTAAATGGTTTAAGTATAGCATATAGGTTAGGAAGGGTGGTGATCGGCGTCGAGATCATCATCAAGATATCGTCCGCAAAGAGGATACATTTATGTTCGTGGTTGCCGCAAGTAATGCCACGTATGTCAGTAGAATTACGTATTTTTATGGCGAGCGGTTCTAGAGCCAAAACAAAAAGTAATGGGGACAGGGGGCACCCCTGACGAGTCCCTCTACGAATAGGGAAAGGACCAGATGAGTATCCCTTTACCATTAGTGAAGCAGTAGGGGACTCATAGAGAACCTGTAGTATGGACAGAAATCTTGACCCAAAACCTAGCTTAGTCAGGACATAGAAGAGGTATTCCCACGACAGAGAGTCAAAAGCCTTGTGCATGTCCAAGGACAGCAACATCCCCCTCCTAGGTCCTTCATTATCCCAGTCCGAATGTATAGCTGAAATAGCATCTATGACTCTCCTAGTCTGATGTGAAGCTTGTCGCCCGGGGACAAACCCTGCCTGATCTGGGTGAATACATTGCGCGAGAAACAAATTAAGTTTGGCTGCCAACATTTTGGTCATGATTTTGAGGTCGGTGTTTATCAACGATATGGGATGATAATTTGCACAAAGCCTGTGATCTTTCCCCGGTTTCGGGATAACATGGATATAGGCCCTGTTCTCCTGAGCCGGGAGACAAATGCCCCTCCGAATTGCATTAAAAAACGCACAGAGGTGTGGGGTCAAGATCTCTCGGTATTTATGGTAATATTGTCCAGGGAACGCATCCGGGCCTGGATCTTTAGAGGGATTCAAACCTTTTATGGCCTGTCCAACCTCCGCCTCTGTAAATTCCATGTCCATGAGGTCCGAATGGTCCTTAGTCAGCGTGGGCAGGGATATGTCGCTAAAGAAGCCGTCCATTTTAGTCTTGCTACTCTGCTCAGGGCTCTCGTATAATCTTGAGTAAAATTTAGTGAACTCGCTAACAATGGATTCTGGGTTTTGGGTCGAACGTTTAATCTAAGTTTAGGTAGGGCAGATGTGCTGGGACGAGGGGGTTAATTTTCTTGCTAAAAGAGTGGTAGGCTTGTCCCCCAACGTATAATACCTGTGACGTGACCATCGTAGTCGTTTTTCAGCTTGTGTGGTGAGGCTTAAATTCAATGACAACCTGGCCGTATCAATTTTGTGTCTAATGTCAATCTGCGGCGATGCCCTTTGCTCCGCTAGGAGGGTAGCCAAAATTAGTTTCCAATTGTGTGATTGTGCGTTCGCAGGTTCGCTTCAAAGTTGCAGCTACCTGTATGAATTTACCGCGGATGGTGGCCTTATGCGCTGCCCAGTTGATAATAGGGGATGTGGCCGATGGTGAATTTTCGCGAAAAAACGTGCGCATCTCCTTCTCTATCTCTGTCAAAATGGTTGGGTCATTTAACAAAGACACATTAAGTCGCCACGGGGATGGACATGGTTTCTTCCAAAGGTCCGAAAGGGACAACCGTATCGGAGCATGGTTCGACCATGGAGTAGCCAAAATTTTAGCCGAGGTCACGTAAGGGATCAGTGAGGAAGTTATAAAAACATGATCAATCCGGGAATAGGTTTTGTGTACGTGTGAATAGTGGGTGTAATCGCGCACAGAGGGATTATCCTCACGCCAGGCATCAATTAGGTCATTGCTATGTAACAGTCGAGCAAATTTACTACTATTTTTAGGTGTATGCTTGAATAGGGACTTGTTGGGAGATGATTTATCTAGCGTTTGGTCTAGAGGCAAGTTGCTTTCCTGACGCATTCATGGCAGCACACACTGGGTTGTGACTCCGCCCCCACAACCTGACAGGATTGGTTAGCTATAAATTTGAAGGGGAGACGCCCCGCACCATTCTCTTTTTTTATCCTCACCTGACAGATTGGATGAACAAGCAAAAAGCATGCCTCTTACCGCAAATCGCCCCAGCAGGTTCAGCCTCTCCTGTTTGGAAGTCCCTCCTGTACAGTCTCTAAATGAGCTTTATGGTGGGAACCCCGTTCTGGTGGTCTCAGGGGCTCTGGAATTATACTGGCATCTGTAACAAGCTTTAAAGAAGCTTCAAATCTCGCAGTGGCCCCCACTTTCGCTCTGTCTTTCCTTCCAGTGCAGTGTGTGCTTCCACAAAGGTATTTGTATCATTACATTTACCACCTAAGGTTAGTCCGTTTTGTACCTTTGTCTGCCTGTTGTTTTTTTCTCAGCTCTGCTGAGCCCTGTGGTTCCTCTGACACCCCATACTCTCGGGGTCACCGCTGCATACCCCTTGGTGCTCTGCACATGTGCGCAGCTCAGTGATGACGCCGCCTGTCTCCTCTGCCCTCTTCCAAAATGGCGCCGGGCGAGCGGGGCGCTTCTGAGCATGCGCGCGTCATAAAAAAAAGAAACAGTCCTATTGCTCTGTAGTTCTGGCTGCCGCCCTGCTGCTCTGCTCTACTCAGAGTGAAGATTGCACCAGGTGTGTGCAGGCATGTCCCAGATCAGCCTGGGCTAATTGATTACACACACAAAAAAAAAAAAAAAAGGAACATATAGGATAGAAGATCTAATACATTTTTATATTAATTTATAACATACCATAGGAGAAAGTATATCCATAATTAAACAATTAATATAATCCAAAAAAAAAAAAGGATAGATATATGTATATAAAATTATTATATTAATTTAATAAATAGAAATGTTGGGGGGGAACATATTGTAATGTTTTCCCTTCTCTCTTTTTTTTTCCCACCTTTTCGGGCTGTCTCTCTGCTATCCTCATGGGGGCCACTGCCCTCGCAGACCACCATCAGCTGACCAGGTATAGAGGCCGTCCAGAAGGTGGTAAGTAGAGGGGAGACAAAAAGAGAGCCTGACCACTGACGCTACAGTTTTGGTAGCCCTATCGGGTCAAGAGACGCAAGTTTGCGGCACAGAGGGAGATTCCAACCATGCTTCCGGCAGAAGGCGCAAGAAGTCGGTCAAGGTTACCCTCTTGATTTCTTTAATCGAGGCATAGCCGCTCGCGTCACAGCCACTCCCGTCATAGTCGGTCCCACCGCAGACGATTACCTTCATCCCAGACAGAGCTATCTTACCCGCACCACGGCAAATGTTTGCCAAATATGCGGGGTGCCAGCCTTGCCAGGGGAATTGGCCTGTCGCTCGTGCTTCATTGAAATAACCAAGGATTCAGAGGCCAGAGTAGATACTGAACTCCTAGGAGAATCGCCACAGGGATCATATGTGGGCGATCCTTCCCCAAGCACATCGCCCGGCCGTTACGCCAGGCTGCAGTAACCCTCTCTAAGAATGAGGAGTGTGAGCAGGCGTCGGACTGTATCTTTTTAGTTGAACCATTTGCCCATTCAGTCAAGGAAGCGATCGGCTGGGAGGAGGTTATGGCAGAACTTCTGAAGGTTCAGAAATATTTCCCGGTGCTGAAAAGGGGGTCCTGAATCATTTCCCTTCAAAGAGCTGGAAAACCTCATAAAGGATAAGTGGGGGGATTGCATAAGCGGCCCAGTATGAGCAACAAGTTTGCAGATTGTACCCCTTGTGGGATTCTAAGATCAATTCTTTTGATCAATGCAACTACGGTGGATTCATCTTTAATGCGACTCGCTAGAGACGTTTCTCTACCGATTGAAGACGCAGTTACCTTCCGGGACGCTCTTGATTGTAAAATCAATATAGAACTGAAGAAAGCCTGCTCCACGACAGGAGACGCTTGTAGGCCGGCTATCACCATGGCGGCAGTCGCTAAAACTATCGCTGCATGGGCGGCTAATGTTGAGAATTCCATTCTAGAAAGAGCCGACCAGGGGAAGATATTCTCCTCCCTGAAGGAAAATTAAGTTGGCTTACGGCTCCTGGGGGGGCGACTTCATGGCTGGGAAGAGCCTTATGGCTGAGACCCTGGATAGTGAAGGCAGCGTCAAAATCAACTGGTGCAAAATTCCATATGGCGGCTCAAGTGTATTCGGCACAAAGATGGACTCGGCCATCTCCAAGGTTACCGGGGGAAAGTCCGGGCTGATTCCCTCCGATAGGAAACCAGAGCCCCAGAAGGGCCCCGCTTACAGGCGTGATCTTCCTGTCAAATACAGGGATGTTAGATCCTACCGCCCCGGCAGGGAATTTAGGAGGGACTGGAAGACTCGACCCTCCTTCATGTAGATACAGTAAGCCAATCACAGCTGGGGAACAGCAGAAGTCCTTTTTGAGGGTCCGTCTGCCCATCCAGCTCAGGTGAGCACCAGACTCAAGAGATTCGCTCGGATGTGGGCAACTCGTATAACAGATCCATGGACACTACAGTATCCTCTATCAAGACCGGTCACAATTGGAAATTCATGGGCACATTGCCAGGGAACACATTCCAGCCTACCAAGTACTTCCACACCAGAAAGGGAGGGGGTTTTATTCTCCTTTATTTCTGGTATAAAAAAAAAAAAAACGGGGATCTACGTCCAGTCTTGGACCTAAAGAAGTTCAACAGACGATCAAAATAGAGGCCCTCAGATTGGAAAAGCCTTCAGTCCATTTTGTTGTCAGTGGACGTGGGAGACTGGATGCTATCTCTAGATTTTTCGGACGTTTACCTTCACATCCCAGTTCATCTTAACTTCCAGAGGTCCCTTCGGTTCTCAATCGATCAATCCCATTTCCAATTTTGGTGCCCCCCATTCGGCATCGCCTCAGCACCCAGAGCATTCGGCAAGTTAGGGTGTTCCTAGGGGCAGAATAAAATACCAGGTTGTACCGGGTGCAACTCCCTCAAGAGAGGCTGAAGCCCTTGCTCCAGAAGATACAGAATCTGCTATCATCCAGACGTCTAACTGTCAGAGCCTGCCTCAGTACCCTGGGGTCCATGTCAGCATCCATACCCTTGATACAGTGGCCCCTGTGGCACATGCGAGTCTTACAGAACTCCTTTCTCAGGCAGTGGAATAGAACATCGATACTCCAAACCATTCACATCCCAAACTTTGGTAAAGCAATTAGTATGGTGGTGGACACACCCGTCCAACTTCAGGGAGTCCATTCCAAAAGTTCCCCCAAGTCCAGAAGTAGTAACATCGGACGCCAGCCAGGGGTAATGGGGTCCACACTATCTAGACTGAGTAGCCCAGGGACAGTGGCACTTTCGGGCTCAGGGCATAGTGTCAAATATTTTAGAGCTCAGAGCAGCCTTTCAGGCCCTTCTGGCCATTGCACCTCTTCTAGAGAGGAAGAGTGTCCTGATCAGGATGGACAACAAGTAGCGGTGTCATGTATCCAGAGACAGGGGGGCATCAGGAGTCGCACGGTTCAGGAGGAAGTTCACCCATAATGGAAGGGGCACAAGTGCACCTGTTAGATCTGTGGGGAGTATGCGTCCCAGCAACACAGAATTCGTTGGCCAACTACCTAAGCCGAGAGACACTTTCAAACAACGAATGGTCCCTGAACCAACAGGTATTCTCCATTCTTACGAAAACTTGTGGAGTACCAGAAGTCGACCTAGTGGCCACGCCAAAGAACTCCAAGTGTCAGAGGTTCCTGTCCAGAGCCCACTTTCCATTACCTGAAGGGACAAACTGCCTAGTTCTTCCATGGAGCTGCGAGCTAGGGTACATTTTTCTTCCAACTTCTCGGATTACAAGATTCCTGTCTCGACTTCGGAAGTCCTCAGCCACGGTTATTGTACTAATACCGTTCTGGCTGAGGAGGCCATGGTTTACGACCCCGCTACAGCTAGGTACGCGGCCTCCAATACATCTTCCAGTAACCTGGGATCTCATACATCAGAGGCAATTCTTCCATCCAGCCCAGAGAAGCTGCATTTGCCAGCTTTGAAGCGGAGAGGGCTAGGTTAGGGGAACTAGGATACTCTCAGGAGGTAATATCAACCTTAGTACAAGCTCTAAGGAGCTCCACTGATGTCACCTATACTAGGATCTGGGAGAGGTTCGTGTCATCGCAGCAAAGAGATTGGAATCCCATCTCAAATTCTTGAATTTCTTCAGTCAGGGCTTAACAAGGGCCCGGGCTCGGGTACCCTGAAGGTGCAAGTATCTGCCCTTTCAGCCATGACGGGTACTAGATGGGCTCTTCATCATCCGGTCACTCTGTTCCTCAGGGCCTACGTAAGATCAGACCACCTAGGAGGCCAGCCTTTCCAACAGGGGATCTCTGTGTAGTACTCGGGGCCCTGTCCAATCCACCTTTTTCTCCATTCAACTTAGTCTCACCGGTCACCGTGGAACCTAGCTCTGAAGATGGCTTCCCGTATTGCTATCACCTCAGTTAAGAGGGCGTCGGAGATACAGCACTTATGGCTACAGCACTTATGGCTACGGAACCCCTATTTAGTGTTCTTCCCTGACAGAGTGGTTCTGAAGCCCTCAGACCATTTTTATCCAAGGGTAACTTCCTCCTTTCATTATAACCAGGACATCGTCCTTCCGTCTTTTACTAATGAGAGGGGCGAGTCCCATGACTAGGATGTCAAGTCTACCATCTCCAGTTACGTCACAGCTACATCTCAGGAAGACGGAGCAGACGAGGTCAGCCAGCTACCTCCCGTACCATTAACTCTTGGTTGTTAAAGCTATCAAAGAGACCTATTCCATCCAGCAACTTACGACTCCTAGAGGGCATTAGGGCTCATTCGACAGGGGCAGAGGCCACTTCTTGGGCAGCATATTGCGGGACTTCACCGGAAACCATAGGCAGAACAGCAACTTGGTCTACCCAACACATCTTTATTTCTCACTACAGAGTGAATTCTGCTCTCCTGGCTACCGTCGACTTCGGCAGATCTGTTCTTAGAGCCAATTCCTCAGCGCTATAAAGAATAAATATTACTGTTTTCTTGCACCCTCCCGACTGGCGAGTTATTTCCCAATGTGTGCTGCCATGAATGCGTCAGGAAAATGGAAAATTGTATACTCACCTTTCCGTAATTTTCCTTTCCTGACGCATCTTCATGGCAGCACACAGATGCCCACCCTGCTGTTTTATGATGATATATACAGAGAATGGTGCAGGGCGTCTCCCCTTCAAATTTATAGCTAACCAATCCTGTCAGGTTGTGGGGGCGGAGTCACAACCCAGTGTGTGCTGCCATGAAGATGCGTCAGGAAAGGAAAATTACGGAAAGGTGAGTATACAATTTTCCATTATCCCCACCCATAATCACTTGACCCTGTGCCTTTGGGAGAAGTATCGCCAGCATATCGCGAAAAAATTCTAGCTGTCCCGAGTTGGGAGTGTAGTAGGAAATTATGGAGGTCAGTTGGTCATTAATTCGTCCCACTGTCATCAGGTATCTACCCTCTTTATCTTTAACTACCATGATGGGAGTAAAGGGGACCTTACGTGAGAAGCAGATAGCTACTCCCCGTTTCTTTTCTGTAGCTGAAGAGAGGTAGAAGTGAGGGTATCGGGCACTGAGAAACCTCGGAGTCGAGGTCCTGGAGAAGTGGGTCTCCTGCAACAGCAGTATGTCCGCCTTTTGTTTACAGTAATAGTGAAAGGCCGTAGCTCGCTTAGGGGGAGAATTAAAACCCTGTACATTGTGCGTTATTATGGAATATTTTGTGGAATAATCAGTCATCATCGCGGCTTGGCAGAGCACACTCACCTTGACATTGATGCAGAGCTCCCCAGCTCCGGTAGGGGAAGGACCAGGTCACACCAGAAATCCATAGGATCATGGCAGGAACAGAGCACGAGGTCAGGAGCAAAGGAAAGAAAAGCAAAGAAAAAAGAGAAATGAGAAGTAATAGGCAATTAAAAGGATAAATGTCTAAACTTAAAAACAGCATGTTTGCTAAACAAAGTAAACAGCGGGACGAATCCCCTCCCGGGTCATGATCCCGGGGAATCAGTCGTGAGGTTGCTCCCATCCTAAGACAGGGGCAAGGTCACTCGAGTGGCTTATGGGTCCACCCCGACTCAAACCATGCTAGCCTTGAGTCCAGAGGAGGCCAGGCAAACACATCAACATCCTAATAAGTGAGAAAACTCACCAAGGGTTAGCCCGCACCACAGCCGCCCCCCCGGCATCCCGGGGGGGTCATCGGCGGGTCGGGCCACCCGGTCGCCCCACCATAGCAGGTAACAGTACAGCTGGCCCAGTGACTATAGGGCAGTAGACATAAAACAGGAACACTAACTAAAACAAATAAAATAAAAAAACTAGACATATCGGCTAAGCCGAACCTTGGCAAATTAACAGCAGTCAAAACAGTCAGGTCCCTCCAACCACCTCAGTGCGGGCCACTGTGTATCCCATCCAGGGGGAAGGCCCATTGTCAGAAATCAAGGGGGGAGGGTGAGGGAAACCAGAATGGGAGAACAAACCCCTCCAAAAAGAAACGAAGGGGGACTGTGGCTGTTCAGGTAGGTGGCGATGAAGACTTCTTTCTCCGACCAGAGCGTTGGGTATGCCAGATCGGGGACAAGGGGCAGTCTATCTGATCCGAATAAGAAGGGGCAGGCTGGTCCCTCGAGATGATGCCCAACTCCAGCAGCAGAGCTTCTCCATCATGGTAGGTTGTGAAGGAGTGTGATTTGCCCTTATAGGAAAAAGACAGTCTAAACGGAAAAGACCATCAGTATTTTATCTGGCGGTTCAGCAACTGCTGCAACAGAGGTTTCAAGGTACGGCGCTTTTGCACCGTGGAGGGGGCCAGATCAGCAAACAACTGGATAGGAGACCCAAACAGTATCAGATCCTGACGATTCCTGGAAGCCGTCATCATTTTTTCCTTTATCTTATAGTAATGCGGCTTCATTATTATGTCTCGTGGAAGTCCATCTGACCTGGGGGCCGTCAGGGCCCTATGGACCCTATATATCTCCAGCTGATGGGGTGAGATATCCGGAATTAGATTCGTCATGAGGGCCTGCATAGCGTCCTCTAGATCCGTGTGACTCTTCGGTAGGCCACGGACCCGCACATTATAGCGGCGAGAATGGTTCTCCAGGTCTTCAATCTTTGAATGGGCCTCATTTAGTCGCTCTTGAAGTTCAGCAACTACCCTAGTATTCTGATTAATCCTGGCAACAGATCCCTCCACCTTGTTCTCAATGGTGTCCAGTCTGAGCCCAAAACTTTGTATGTCCTGCTTAATGTCCGTGGTTATAATCAGGCAAGCTTTAGATAGTTCCTGCTGTAGCAGTGAGGAGAAACGGGCCAGCAGCACTGCATCCCCTGCATAGGGAACAGATGGAGGCGAGGACTGACCCTGAGCAGGGCTAACTTGGCTAGCTTGGCTGAATATAGTGTCAGCCAGTTCAACCATGTTCCTATCCAAGGAATAGCCAGGGGAGCCAGCGTGCTCTAATGGATCCTGGGGCGACCTAGGGGACGATGGCAGGGAGAGGCACTCACCTCGGGGGTCCCCAGCCTGATCCCCTGAAGACTGTGAGGAGAACGGGTCCCGTATGTCCTCCCTGGCAGCCGTTTCTGCAGCCTGTGATGAGCGGGTCTGCTTACTCTGCTGGCCGCGTGTCTCTGGCTTACCCGGCGCCATCTTAGGTGAGGGAGTCTGTCCGGGGGGAGGGGGCCGCGCCTGTCCCTGCTGATTCCGGCGCTTGTACTGCCGCTTTTTTGTTTGACCCGAGGTCCGATGCAGCATGACAGTCCCGCAGTGACCCGCTGCCGATCGCGGGGTGTCTCCCGGTCCTCCTGTGCTGATTATAGCTGCGGTTTCGTCTGCGGTGTGCAGAGCACGGTCACAGCATGTCTACTCCCATCGCCGCGCGCATGCGAACTCCATTTAAATATACTATTGAAAGCTTTCTTTTATATTTGTAGTCAGAGTCTACACCGAGGAATACGATACCCTAACTACCCAGGCCTGAGGTGTGCCATTAGCCTCGCTGGACAGTACGCCTATAAGTGGGCAAAAAGACCCAGAAGTAGGTGTGATAAAGAAATGGAAGGGCACGAATATCTGTCTGGTAGAGAAAGCACGCCCTGACAGTCTCAAGAACGGCTCCGATAACCATCCGTTACGACAGCAGAAAAACCAGCGTCCCAAGAACCGATGATTGGAAGGAACCCCGAAACCAAATGACTGTCCCGTGCCTGACTGACTAAGCTTTCCTTCAAAAGCACAGACATGGGAACCACTGCTGGTGGCGAGAGGATACGTGGGGGAATGGAACAAGGGCCGCCCTGAGGAGCCCTGTAAAACAACACCCATGTCAAACACCCACAACCACTGACCTAACTATCCATACCTGGTAAGGGGACGTGAGAAGGAGAGATGCAAAAAACGGACAACTGATAGGAGGGAAAGGGTTTGAGAGCCGGGTACCCGAAAGATGAGTCGCTGATGTTAATGGACGAGGCCACCCCGCAGTAGCGATATGCACCGATACAGAGACAGAACCAGACATGGAATGACCCGACCTACCCGAGTAACTGGGACCCCCCCTATCAACAGGCCGGGCAATGGACAAAGAGCCTGGCCTGACGGACCCGCCCCGACGATCTGGCAACCTATGAACAAGAGAACAGCCCCAAAGATAAGAAGCAACGACTCCATGGATGAGAACCCTAATAAAATTGTCCTAGCAGGAACGGCCAGAACACGCTTAATGCTGGTATGTGAAGCAGCCGGGATGGAACTGGACCCAAACTGAAATGTACCGCCTACCCTGCTGCGGCCGGAAAAGGAAAACCCCTTGTAGACCTACCACCCTGCTGAGCCAAGTACGGGCCAACCCCTGCGTGACGGCGTACTGACATGCTCTGTACCCCCCACGTGGAGCAGGCGGGATGCACCAGAATGTGTCGCCCCCTAAACGTGCCGCACGCCCAACCCTAGAAAACCGAAAGAAAAGATAACAGACAGACAACAAAACATGAGACACCCCCCCCCCCCCCCCACTGTAGCTGCCTGGGCCAACGATGTGAGCAGAAATGACCAGACCTCAGCGCGTGAATGAACCTGACGACAGATCCTACCCAAGTGTATGTGACAAGTGTAAGCAGTAAGCGAGCCCGAGTAACCTGCCGCGCAGACAGGTAATTAAAAAACGACACACTCAAGGCGATGTACCCACAGACCGTGGTGGGTAGATGTATAGGCGTAAGAATGAACGTGCACGTATGACGTATGTTATACAGGCGAGAAGATTGTGGTCAACAATCACTTAAAAACGAAACCTCAGCCCGTATGGATCTGTAGACGTGACAGATCCTGAGATGCGCACCCTGGCTACCTATACCCGAAAGAACAGTATGACGAGACAAAGAAAACAAATAAAGCTACAAGGCTGTTTGCGTGCTGTGACTGCATAGCACCGACAAGCTCTGTGCCCAACCCTGCTGGAGTAGGACCCCCAACAGAAACACAACCCCCTCTGTGCCTACCCAAGTATGAAGACCTGGCCGTGACGGAGGAACCCCAGCATGTCAAGAACCCGACGACCCAACCCCCCCCCCCCCGTGAACAATGTGAGTGAGTGCGAGTGACCTGCTGCACAGCAGAACACTGAGGACCCGTGCACCCACAGACCGTGGTGGGTAGTCCTGCCCGTGAAATGAAACCCAATGCGTAGCCAGATGTGACATGACAGGCGAGAAGTTTGAGGTGAACAATCGTCTGGAAAACAACAACCTCAGCCCGAATGGACCTGTAGACGTGACAGACCCCGAGATGCGAGCCCTAGCCAACCGAACCAGGAAAGCAACCTATGCAAAATAATGAGACATGGAAACGAACAAAGCTAGAACGGCCACTGGTGCAAGCTGGACCTGCGCGACGACAGAAACACGCCATGACAGACACACGCCATGACAGACACACGCCATGACAGACACACGCCATGACAGACACACGCCATGACAGACACACGCCATGACAGACACACGCCATGACAGACACACGCCATGACAGACACACGCCATGACAGACACACGCCATGACAGAAACACGCCATGACAGAAACACGCCATGGACTGAGCTGCTGTGACCGAGACTGATGACAGAGCGGCGACAGTGAAAATGCTCCGCGACAGAAGCATGCTGCTGACCGCATCGCTATGACCTGACAGGAAACATACAGTGACTGCAACCGCTATGACAGAACATGCTAAGACAGAAAACATACCGCTAACAGAACCGCTGAGACAAAAAACATACTAACAGAACCGCTGAGACAAAAAACATACTGACAGAACCGCTGAGACAAAAAACATACTGACAGAACCGCTGAGACAAAAAACATACTGACAGAGCCGCTGAGACAAAAAACATACTGACAGAACCGCTGAGACAAAAAACATACTGACAGAACCGCTGAGACAAAAAACATACTGACTGAACCGCTGAGACAAAAAACATACTGACAGAACCGCTGAGACAAAAAACATACTGACAGAACCGCTGAGACAAAAAACATACTGACAGAACCGCTGAGACAAAAAACATACTGACAGAACCGCTGAGACAAAAAACATACTGACAGAACCGCTGAGACAAAAAACATACTGACAGAACCGCTGAGACAAAAAACATACTGACAGAACCGCTGAGACAGAAACATACTGACAGAACCGCTGAGACAGAAACATACTGACAGAACCGCTGAGACAGAAACATACTGACAGAACCGCTGAGACAGAAACATACTGACAGAACCGCTGAGACAGAAACATACTGACAGAACCGCTGAGACAGAAACATACTGACAGAACCGCTGAGACAGAAACATACTGACAGAAACCGCTGAGACAGAAACATACTGACAGAACCGCTGAGACAGAAACATACTGACAGAACCGCTGAGACAGAAACATACTGACAGAACCGCTGAGACAGAAACATACTGACAGAACCGCTGAGACAGAAACATACTGACAGAACCGCTGAGACAGAAACATACTGACAGAACCGCTGAGACAGAAACATACTGACAGAACCGCTGAGACAGAAAACATACTGCTGACAGAAAAACGCTATGACAAAAAACATACTGCTAACCGAACCGCTATGACAGAAAACATACAACTGATGACACCGCTATAACAGAACATACTGACAGCAAGCGCCATGACGGAACATGCTACTGACAGACAACCGCTAAGAAATGAACAACGTAAGGCAAGCACAAGCCATGATAACCCACCAACCAGCCCCCCCCTTCTGGACTGCACTCCCTCCCCTAGAACCGTGCCCCCCCAAGGAAGCCAGACTATCATGAAAGATTCCCCCCCCCCCCCATGGGGCCATGACAGGGCACGTCCCGGCCTGGCAACCATACCTGGAATACCTGCTAGTGTGACCCTGAGTGGTTGCGTGACCCCTGGAGAAGTGGGTGGACAGCCTTCCCCCATACTGCCAGTATGACCCCTGGAGATGCGGGGGACAGCCTGCCCCCCCCCCCCCAAGCTGCTAGTGTGACCCCAGGAGAAGTAACTGATGCCCATCCCATGCCGGCCAGCTTGAGCCCAGGATGAGAGGGTAGATCCCCCCCCCTCCCCCGTGTTAAGGCATCCAGCTCGGCCCCCCCCCCCAGCCAGCATCATGTGAACCAGAGGCTAACCAGGAGAGAGCCCTAGCAGGCACAAAGAAGATGGTGTGAGGCTGCAGAACCTCAAACCCCCCCCCCCCCCATCCCTGAGCACTGGGGGACGCAGCCGGGCGCCCCCCCCCCCCTCACAGTGTATGCGGGAGGGTGGACGGAGGGGTGCCCCACATGATGATCCCGGAAGGAGAAGCGAGCACCGGGCGGCCACCTAAAAGGCAGACGGAGCCCTGGCAGCATGGGTGGATGCGCCCCCCCACCCCCTCCCGAAGCGGGCGGCCCCTACGAAGCTGTGCCTGGCCGAACAGTGCCCCCCCCCCCTCCATGGTGCCTGCGTGGGCGGGCCAAGTAGAAGGAGCCACGGAGGAGTGGAAGGTGGGAACCTCTCCCTGCTGCCCGGCGTGAGCTAGATACCGGAGGCATGCTGGCGTCCCCTGAGCGGCGATCAGCGGGGAAAGAAGGAGGACGGCGCGCAGACTAACCTGCCCAGAAGGATCCTCCTCACCATGGTCCGGGCATGCCCCCCGTGTGACAATACCACCCCTCTGGCAGCCATATCCCTCGAGGGATAACCCCTGCCACGATACTCAGGCCGCTCTGCAAGAAACCGGAAGTGACGTGCATCGGGAGAGGCGGGCGGCCTCCTCGCTAGAAGGAGCAGCGTAGGTGGAGGTGCAGCCCCCCCTCCCCCGGCGCGAGCCAACTGAACGGCAAGGTGGGTGGGCAGCTAGATGGACGGCCCCCCTCCCCCCGGTAGGAACAAGCACCGGATCCCTGACGTGCCCTGGGAAATCGGCAGGCGGCCTCCTCCCGTTAAATGGAGCCCCCCGCAGCGTGGGTGGGTGAATGAGCACTGGGAGAAGCGGGCGGCCTCCTCCATACCAGATGGAGCCCAGGCAGCGTGGGTAGGTGTGGATGGACGGGTGCCCTCCTCCAGCGTGACCATGGTGAGACACATGCAGCCGACCTGCACGAAACCGGAAGTGACGCGGCTACCCAGAAACCCCACCGACGCCGGACATTAGAGGGGAGGAGGGATAAATAGCCCTCCGACTCCTCCTACAAACTCAGGCACGCCTGCGGCCCTGCCTTCCACTTGTTGGATAAATGGCAAAAATCAGCCTGGCAATGTTTATCAACAACATTACTCAGCCACTGAAACAGAAAGATAAAAAGAAACATTGTTTATTTTTGTATCTTTCTGTTTATTCATCTACAGATCAAAGGTATGAACTTTGATCTGCAAATTAAGTCAGTTTAAAGCAACCTGTCAAGTTAAAGAGTAAGTAAACACTGTCTCTTTCTTTTTTTGTTTTTGGTGACCTGCAAAGTAAAGGCATAATGTGCCAGGTGCAGGAATCATCCCAGTATAACTATTTAAACCCGAGGACATCCATGGATGTCCTATGGGTGGGAGGTAGTTAATATATCATTTAAACAACTACGTGAACGATATTCCCCCTACAGTGCAGACAGCCCCCCTACAGTGCAGACACCCCCCCTACAGTGCAGACAGCCCCCCTACAGTGCAGACAGCCCCCCTACAGTGCAGACACACCCCTACAATATACTTCAGACCCCCCCTTCAGACCCATAATGTAACTCGCCTGTCTCCTCGGCTCAGATGATCAGCGCGAGACATGATGCATGGCACGTGTAGTCTACAGGGAGGAGGGGGAGGCGGCGGCTTCACTCTGCTTGGCTGCGTGAGACAGCCGAGACAGATCAGACAGAGCGGCAGCGTGGCCACGAGAGACGGGTGTCACTCGAGCGCGGCGAACACCCCCCCCCCCCATTTGTAAAGCCACTACAGCTACAGGCTCTTCATGTGTATGGTACTGCGTTGTTTCCGCTTCAGTCATGGAGGGGTGGGGCCAGCCTGACACTCCCCCAGTGTGTAGCACCCGGGGGAGCCCCGCCCCCCACTTAGTATGCCACTGCTCATAACTGCCAATGTGTGCATGCACTCCTATCAGTTACATTGTTCCCAGCTATCTCTGCCCACTACGGAACCCTTCACATCTATGTAATGGAGAAGAGGAAAAGGGGAGGTGTTTTATAGTCGTGTCCTAGAACGACGATTCTGCTCCTCCATAGATACAGTGCAGGGAGTGAGAGTTGTCACCTTAGGGCAGGAGGTTTGTTACTGGCAAAAATCACTAAGTCAAAATAAAAAAAAATCCTGAAAAATAAGGCGGCCTCCACATCTAAGGATTGGTAAACTGCAATATATAAATCGTTTACGCATTGGGGAAAAAATTGATTAAGATGTTACGCTCAGAGCAGGCTAAAAAAAACAGGAAAGAAACCAAAGCCAGAGTTTATTACAAAAAAAATCAAACAATATAGATCCTACAAATAAAAAAAAAAATTTAGCTGAAGAATGGAGGGAGTAATGTAATATTTATGTGAATCCATCAGCATTGTGGCCTAAATCTATACAGCAACAACTAGGTTAGGGCTTAAGCCTTCACATAATCCCCAAGACATACCGCGCCGTGTACTAATATTGTGTTCTAACAAAGACGACAGGCGGACGGATTTATATTCCCAGGACAACAGCTGGATGGTGAAGCGCGGCTCCGCCAGTCACTGCTCATTTTGTCCAGACATTTCATGGCGCTCACAATCTCTGAATGGGATAAATAAGTTTTCCACGTACACCAAGACATGCAAAGAAAGCCTGGAAGTAAATACACAAAAAGCTAATACCAACCAACCAACTAAATACATGGATGAAAGACACAGGTTTACGAAAACTGGAGAGTGCAAAATCTGGTGCAGCTGTGCATAGAAACCAATCAGCTTCCAGGTTTTATTGCCTTATGCTGCAAACACACGATCGGAAATTCCGACAAGAAAAACGTGGATTTTTTTCCCGACTAAATGTGTGCTAAAAATTGTGTTGCATACACACTGTCACACAAAATTCCGATTGTCAAGAACGCAGTGATGTACAACGCTACAACGAGCCGAGAAGAAATGAAGTTCAATGATTCCGAGCATGCGTCAACTTAAATCCGAGCATGCCTGTGCATACAGACGATCGGAATTTCCGACAAGAACTTTTCTTGTCGGAAAAATTGAGAACCAGCTCTCAAATCCGACAGAAAAAGTCTGATGGAGCCTACGTACGGTCAGAAAAGCACACATCGAACTTTTCTTGTCGGAATTTACGATTGTGTGTACACGGCATAAGCTTAAATGGTAATTCCACTTATGAGGAGGGGTGGGCTGAATAGCAAATAAAGAAAAAAATAATATAGAGTATCCACTTCAGAAGGTTTTACCCCCTTAATGATCAGGTCATTTTTTGCGATAAGCTCTGCGTCGCTTTACTGACAATTGCATGGTCGTGCGATGTTGCACCCAAACAAAAATATGTTCATCAGTTTAGTTCAAAATGCAAGTTTACTGCTAAAATGGTTCAGGAATGGTTTAGGAACACAACAATGAGCTTGAGAAGTTGACATGGCCTCCAGATCTCAATCCGATCAAACATCTGTGAGATGTTCCATAAAAACAAGTCTGATCTATGGAGGTCCCACCTCACAATTTACAGAACTTTTAGGGCTCTTTCAAACGGGACGGATCCGTGATGATCCACCCCGTGAACCTCCGCTTGCTCAGCGGGGATCAGCGGAGTCGGCGGATGACAGGCCCTGTCAGATCTCCGCTCCCCCTATGGGGGAATCGGATGAACACGGACCGTCTGTCCGTGTTCACCCGATCCGATCCGCAGACGGATTGGAAAAATAGGATATTCCTCCATCTGCAAAATCGGACCATGGCGGAGACTGATGAGATTGGATGTCAGTGGATATTCATCCTCTGACACCCGCAATCTCATAGGGATCAATGTATGTCCCTTTATTATCCATATATACGGATGGATGAAAAAGCGAACATACGGTCCGCCTGTGTGAAAGAGCCCTTAAAGGCTCTTCTACTGAGATCTTGGTTCCAGATTAGGGTGCCCACGTGTCCCGGATTGCCCGGGATTGTCCTGTAATTTGCGTTTGTGTCCCGTGTCTCGGGCACCTTCTTTCCGGGACAATACACTGTCCCGGAATGAAATGAGGACACCCAGCCACCCTAATAGACAATTGCCAAACTGGTTGCTAACAACCAGTGTCATCACATTCGCAGAGTCTCTCAGAGCGAGGCCGAGAGGAGCAAGGCCTTTACCCAGTGCTGCCCTGCTCTCTCAGTCCACCCTCCACTTCTTCTCCTTCCTCCCATCCCGACTTCCACAGCGCATTGCCTGAGCCGCCCGATTGACTGAGGGGGGGCCACCAGCCTGGACCAGGGAACAAAGACTGGCGCTCAACCGCCCATCACACCATAACAGTCCAAATTAGGAGGTGAACAAATGGATCCTGATTAGAGCCGGTCAGCTGACAAGTCGGATCACTGGGGCTGGGGACAGTAATAAATGAGACTTACAAAGTGTCAGTATCGGTATCGGGACCGATACCGAGTATTTGCGGGACTCCCGCAAATACCCCCGATGCCTAAATAGAATACATCCCCCCCCCCCCCGCCGCCGCCGCGTTAATCACCGTGCGGTGAACATTACAGGCACCTTTAGTTTGAATAGCTGTTTTGCCCGCCATGCCGTGTCACTCCCCCTTGCTCAGGATTGGACGGATCTGTCCAATCCCGAGCAAGGGGGAGTGTCCTTTACAAGGCGTGGCGGGCAAAACAGCTATTCAAACTAAAGGTGCCTGTAATGTTCGCCGCACAGTGATTAACGTGGCAGCATCATTAGGTATGGGGGACATGGCTGCAATATGTTTGGGGACATGGCTGGATATATGTGTGGGGACATGGCTGGATATATGTGGGGGACATAGCTGCATATATGTGGGGTACATGGCTGCATATATGTGGGGGACATGGCTGCATATATGTGGGGGACATGGCTGCATATGTTTGGGGACATGGCTGCATATATGTTGGGGACATGGCTGCATATATGTGGGGGACATGGCTGCATATATGTGGGGGACATGGCTGCATATATGTTGGGGACATGGCTGCATATATGTGGGGGACATGGCGGCATATGTTTGGGGGACATGGCTGCATATGTTTGGGGGACATGGCTGCATATGTTTGGGGGACATGGCTGCATTTGTGGGGGGACATGGCTGCATTTGGGGACACATTTAAAAAAAAGTATCGGTATCGGCGAGTACATGAAAAAAAATATCGGTACTTGTACTCGGTCCTAAAAAAGTGGTATCGGGACAACCCTACTAACAAGTGAGGGCAATAAAAATATATATGTAAAAAATGTATACCACCTGACCACTGTTTGCTTTTGTTTTTCCAAAAATTGGCAAAAAAAAGTATCAAAAATCATCTTTTATGGGGCTGGCGTGAGGGTGTGCGCGGGGGGTGTCTCTAAATGGCAGTTTGGAAATTTGGTCTCCCTATTCCAGATACCACAGTGTACCTTCAGAGGTCTGGTGGAGTCTGGTGGAGTCCATGCCGCAACCGGTCAGGACTGTTTTGGCAGCAAAAGGTTCTCACTATTAGGTGGATCATCATAATGTTATGGCTGATCGGTTTATTTGTTTGACATTAATTTGGAAGTGTCGGCCCGCCAAACATATTTTTCACTGAAAAGTAAAAAAAAATCTAAAGTTGTTTCTGAACATTTCCATTAATTGACTTTCAAATCATTTTCAACGTCAGAATTCCATCTACACCCCGAATGTGATGAGCCGCAGGCAGTCTGGGAATCTCTCCGTCACAACTTCAAAGCATCGGAGCATCTTAGACAGAGAATAAATAGAGATCACACGTGTGTGCTGGTACCAGAGGGAGTCCTGGAGCATTAATAACACACCAGGAACCAACATAGACGTCTGAGATCTAAACTACATGGGCCTCATTCACAGCATGACTTCTCCATCAGACAAAGATGAAGAAATGGGAGCCATTAATCTTATTATTTTATGTATCCTTTCCCTTGCAACTCGCTGGTATTTAAACAGAAAAGCTTTCCCTCTATAGTTAGTAATGCAGCATACACACGACCGTTATTCATGTCAAACAACGTTTTTCTGGACGTGATTTGTTGTGATTCCTCTCAAGCCTGCCTTGCATACAGATGTTCGTGAAAAAAATGCTTGAGCAAAGCGTGGTGACGTACAACACGTACAACGGCACTATAAAGGGGAGGTTCCATTGGAATGGCCCCACCCTTTGGGCTGCTTTTGCTAATTTCGTGTTACTGCGTATTAGCAAAAGTTTGGTGAGAAAAGATTTACACTTTTCAGTCTTCGTGCTTTTCAGTCTGTTACAGCGTGACAAATAGGGATGAGCTTCGCGTTCGATACGAACGTATGTTCGACTCGAACATTGTCTGTTCGTACGTTCGACGAAATTCGAACAAAAGCGGTCGTTGGCGCCAAATTCGAGTGACGCAAAACGGCCCATAATTCACTGCGGCATTGCGCGCTGATGATTGGCCAAGCTTGCTGTATGTCCCGCATGCTTGGCCAATCACAGCGCGCAAAAAACGAAGAGCCATAGTTGGCCAAAGCCTGGGTGGCTTTGGGGAATTATGGCTTAGGGCTTTACCACACGCCCCACACTATATAAGGCCGCCTGCTGGGCGGCCTCGTGTAGTGTGTTCCGGCTTGTTAATGAGAGCAGTCAGAGAGACAGAGAGATTGTCTTTTTATATAGCTAGATTGAGCAGGCAGGCTAGTCAGTTTAGCTTAATTTACAGTGTGTAGAGGATATATATACATCCCTAGGAGTTGTACATATATTTATACACTGTATAGCTTAGATAGATCAGTTCTTCCTAATTTACTGGCAGGCAGGTGATTGTGCTATTTAAAGACGTTATCACAGGTATAGACACCCAGCAGGTACAATATTTAAAGGAATTTTTATTTTATTTTTTAAGCATCAGTAAAATCACTGCTCCTGGAGCAGTGATTTTAATGATGCTTAACTTAAAAAAATAAAAATAAAAATTCCTTTAAATATTGTACCTGCTGGGTGTCTATAGTTTGCCTGTGAAAACGTCTTTGAGAACCTGGGTCTTGCCCGAGGGAACATGTATCAATGGAAAAAAAAGTTTTAAAAACTGTAATTTTTTCAGGAGTCCCGCTCCTGAAAAAACGACCGTTTTTTAAACTTTTTTCCATTGATACATGTTCCCTCGGGCAAGACCCGGGTTCTCAAAGACGTTTTCCAACAATAACTTGAATATTGGTCTTTAAAATGATCGTTTTTGAGTTCGAACGTTCGAGTCCCATAGAATGGGGTTCTAAATGTTCGCGCGAATGGTCGGTCTGTTCGATGGTTCTGGTGCGAACCGAACGCGGGGGTGTTCGGCTCATCCCTAGTGACGAATGTGCTATCTCCATTACAAATGCTAGTTTTACCAGAACAAGCACTCCTGTCTCATAACTTGCTGAGCATGCACGTTTTTTTCCCCCTCGTAAAAGCGTACACACGACCAATTAAAAAAATTGCATTTTTCTCGTCATGAAAAATGGTCGCGTGTGCGCGACATAAAAGTGAAAGCCTTATGGCCCATACACACGATCCGAATATCGGACGAAAACGATCGTCCGATGATGGATAGTACGATTTTCGGATCGTGTGTACACTACTTTAGACAGCCGATCACGACCGTTCATCCGATTAAATTCGATCGGACAAGCGCGAAAAATTTTCTCGTCCGATGTCCGATCGTCCGATTTTCGTTTAGTCAGTACAGCCGTCGTCTGACAATACAATACAAATACATTACAACACGTGACATCACTTCCGATCGTTTTTTTCTATCGTACAATAATTTTCGTGAGTTTAAAACCTTTTTTATTTTACTCGCGATTATTAAGCGAAAAAAGTCGTACGATCCTTCGGCCGATATTCGGATCGTGTGTATGGGCCATTACACAACTACACTCACCGGGACTTTATTAGGTACACCTGTTCAATTCCTTGGTAACACAAATCGCTAATCAGCCAATTACATGGCAGCAACTTATAGCAGTGTTCAGGGCAAAATGAAAAAAAAAAATGAAAACCAGCAGCTACACATACTGCAGCCACTGGCTTTAAATAAATGGACACTTACCTGTCCTGGAGTCCAGCGATGTCGGCACCCGCAGCTGATGTTTCCATCATCTGTCGAGTGCTGCCGCCGCCATTGCGGGTAAGGGTACCCAGCAGTGTAGCCTTTCGGCTTCACACCGGAAACCCTATTGCACATGCACGAGGCTCGGTGGCTGGGGGAGGAAAAGGAAGCCCTGCGCTGATGTCACGGGCCGCGGCCCGGACTCCCAGAAGTGGGAAAGGATGCCTGTCAAAGACAAGAAAGAGGAATCCGATGAGCATAAGTTCCATATTTGGGTGGAACTCCGCTTTAATGCATTTAGGCATCTAGATGTGGTGAAGACAAGTTGCTGAAGTTCAAACTGAGCATAAGAATGGGGAAGAAAGGTGATTTAAAGTGACTTTGAATGTGGCATGGTTGTTGGTGACAGATGGGCTCGTCTGCGTATTTCAAAAACGTCTAAACTACTGGGATTTTTCAGGCAAAATGATCTCTCAGGTTTACAGAAAATGGTCTGAAAAAAAAGGAAAATATCTAGCGAGAGGCAGTTGTGTGGAGGAAAATGCCTTCTTGATGTCAGCGGAGAATGGGCAGAGATGATAGAAAGGCAACAGTAACTCAAATAACCACTCATTACATCCAAGGTATGCAGAATGCCATCTCTGAACACACAGCACATCGAACTTTGAAACAGATGAGCCACAGCAGCAGAAGACCACACCGGGTGCCACTCCTGACGGCTAAGAACAGGAAACTGAGGCTACAATTCGCACAGGATCACCAAAATTGGACAATAGAAGATTTTGAAAAATGTTGCCTGGTCTGGTGAGTCTCGATTTCAGCTGCGACATTCAGATGGTCGGGTCAGAATTTGGTGTAAATAACATGAAAACATGGATCCATCTTCCCTTGTATCACCGGTTCAGGCTGGTGGTGGAGGTGTAATGGTGTGGGGGATATTTTCTTGGCACACTTTGGACCCCTTACTACCAACTGAGCATCTTTTAAACTTCACGGATTACCTGAGTACTGTTGCTGACCATGTCCATCCCTTTATGACTACAGTGTCCCCATCTTCTGATGGCTCCTTCCAGCAGGATAATGCTCCAGGTCACAAAGCTCCTCCATACCTTTCATCAGTGGCCTTGTTGACTCTCCAAATGTTGTGTTTACAGTTGTGACCAAAAAGCTAAATTTTGGTCTCATCACTCTAATGACTTTGTGGCAGAAGGTTTGAGTCTTGTCTCTGTGTGGTTTGGTGTATTGTAATCTGGATACTTTGTGGCATTTGTGTAGTAATGACTTTCTTCTGGAGACTCGACCATGCAGCCCATCTTTCTTCAAGTGCCTCCTTATTCTGCATCTTGAAACAGTCACACCCCATGTTTTCAGAGAGTCCTGAATTTAACTGAAGTTATTTGTGGGTTTTTCTTTGCATCCCAAACAATTTTCCTGGCAATTGTGGCTGAAATTTTAGTTGGTCTACCTGACCGTGGTTTGGTTTCAACAGAACCCCTCATTTTCCACTTCTTGATTAGAACACTGCTGATTGGCATTCTCAATTCCTTGGAAATCTTTTTATATTCCTTTCCTGCTTTATACAGTTCAACTACCTTTTCCCGCAGATCCTTTGACAATTCTTTGGCTTTCCCCATGACTTAGAATCCAGAAACGTCAGTGCAGCACTGGATGGAAGATGCAAGGGTCTGTCAGGAGTCCAGAAACCTAATTGACATTTTATACACACACACTAATTACAAGCAAACAGATCACAGGTGAGAATGATTAACTTTAATAGCCATTCAAACCCCTTTCACACTAAGGGGGGCGGGCGCTATAGCGGCGCCCTCACACTGAGGGCGCAGGCGCTATAGCGTTAAAAATAGCGTCTGCAATCCACCCTCAAACAGCTGCTCCATTGTCTACAGTGTGAAAGCCTGAGGGCTTTCAACCTGGAGCGTTGCGCTAGCAGGATGGTAAAAAAAGTCCTGTTTGCCGCATCTTTGGAGCGGTGAAGGAGCGGTTTGTTTACCGCTCCACCACCGCTGCTGCCCCCGCTAGCGGCCGAAATGCGGCGCAAATCCGCCCATAGCGTCGGCGGTAAAAATAGCAAGTTTTTACCGCCGAGGCTATGGGTGGCTCAGTGTGAAAGGGGTCTTAGTGTCAACTTGTGTGCATGTTATCAGGCCATACCAGGGTATGTAAACTTTTGATCAGGGTCATTTGGGTAGTTTCTGTTGTGATTATGATATAAAAAGAGTAAACACAGTTGATTGATAAGAAATGGCTTCAGCCAAACACTAAGGCCCCTTTCACACTGGGGTGGGAGGTGCGGTGGCCATATATACCGTCGGAATTGCCGTGGAAATTCCAGTGGTATTCGGCCGCTAGCGGTGCGGTTTTAACCCCCGCTAGCGGCTATAAAAGGGTCATTGCCGGCAGTATAGCCGCGGTGTCCCATTGTTTTCAATGGGAAGGAGCGGTAAACACACCACTCCTCTCACCGCTCCAAAGATGCGGCTAGCAGGACTTTTGGAGCGGTCCCGCCAGCGCATCGCCTCAGTGTGAAAGCACTCGGGCTTAGGGTGACCACGTGTCCCGGATTGCCCGGGACATTCCCGCATTTTACAGGTCTGTCCCGGTCACCTTCATTCCAGGACAATAGAGTGTCCCGGAATGAAACTGACACAGCCAACCCCCCCCCCCCCCCCCCGGGCCAATCTGATGCCCCCAAAAAAGGCCGCCACATCACCGCTTTACCCACTGACAGTACTTGTCCTGGCCGGGAATGCCTGGAATGCCTGGAGGAGCACAATCCCCACCCCCTGCTTGTGATTGGAGAAATAATAAATCCCGCCTCTTGTGTCCAATCACTGTGCTGTGATTCGTTACAGCACAAGCTGATTTTTGGGAAGGGGGGGTGTCACTGAATGGTAGTTTAAAAATGTGGTCACCCTTTCACACTGAGACTGCAGGGCAGGAGTTTTTCAGGCGCTATTTAGGCGCTATTTTTAGCGCTAAAACGCCTGAAAAACTCCTCAGTGTGAAAGGGGTCTTACCATGGGTGAAATAAACGTTTTTGTGTTATCATTCATGTTCTCTGAAAAATGGCCAAGAAATCATAAATTCTGCCAGGGTCTGTAAACTTATGAGCACAACAGTACATGAAATAGAATGTTGTCGCTCTGATTGCCAAGTCTGTGTGTACGACGCAAGTTGACTTTAAGCGCGGTGAATAAATGTTAGGTTGTTATTTTTGTTCCAGTGAAAACTTTCCTCGCTCACCGCTCTGTCAGGTAAAATGACTCAGCCGGTATACACCGGGGACGCCTTTGATGCCGAATTCTTATTCTTCGGTTGGTCAGTTGGACCCTTGGGACGTCCTCCTGCCTGGGCCGCGGTCTAAAGTGAGACAGGAATAAAACAGGTTGTCATGGCAACCTTATTACATAGCCCTGGTACCTGCTGTCTCTGAAAAATGTATTTTATTTTTTTGTCCCCCCCCCCCCCCCCCTTCGTCTTATCTTCTCAAACAGTAAGAAAATGTGTTACCTTCAGTTTTGTTTCATGATTCGGACAAATGAAAAATTCACGGAGGAAATGTTATAGAAGAGCGACAGACTAAAATCTCTGGCAAAGATCTGAAAGCCCCTCCAGACCCATACGAGATATCTTCAGGGTGCTTCATCCTTTCTTCTTTCTTCTTCTGAAAGCTCCTGTAGAGATCAGAGGATCGGGACATTCATTTAAACCAACGTTTGATTTCAAAAATAAATACTATATATTTTATTTTAACAGCATGAAAGTGTTTTTCATCATTCTCCCACCTGTCTCTGTATATTAGATTCCTGCCGAGGTCCCCCGTTGGTTATATGACAAGATGAAGCACTGAGATCCTGAGGATAGTGCCGGGACAAGGGGTGGACAGAAGGAGCAGCTGCCCTGGGTGCTGTGGTATCATGTGATGTGGGGGGGGGGGGGCGCAGCATGGAGAATTCCTACTTACAAGCTGGCAGGGGTAGTGACAGCAGCTTCAGAGTAAAAAGCACATGTGCTGGAGATGAGTATTTTTTTCTGGGAGGTGGAGGGAGAAGATGATTTGTGCTAGAGTGTGGTTTGGGGGGGAGGGTTGTATGTGCTAGGAGGGAGAATTGGGGGGGAGGGATTTGGACTGGGAGCAGGAAATTCAGGGACTGCAGTGGTATACAATGTATTTTAGGAGACAAATCTTTTTTCAGTGGGTGAAGAAGATTTGTGCTGGGGGTGATTTGGGGGATTTGCATTAGGTAAGTAAGATTTGAGGAGAGAATTTGTGCTAGGAGGGGGAGTGGGCGGAGATTTATGCTGAGAGAGGTATTTTAGGGGTGACGGATTTGTGACAAGAGGGGGGATTTTGGGAGGGAGAGGATTTGTGCTAGGAGGGGGAGTGGGCGGAGATTTATGCTCAAAGAGGTATTTGAGGGGTGAAGGATTTGTGACAAGAGGGGGGATTTTGTGAGGGAGAAGATTTGTGCTATGAGGGGGGTTTGTGCTCAGAAGATATTGAGGGGTGAAGGATTTGTGCTGGGAGGGGGAATCGGGGCAAGGTGGGTTTATGCTCAGAGGGGTATTTGAGGGGTGAAGGATTTGTGATAGGAGGGGGGATTTTGGGAGGTAGAGGATTTGTGCTAGGAGGGGGAGTGGGCAGGGATTTATGCTCAGAGGGTTATTTGAGGGGTGAAGAATTTGTTCTATGAGGAGCAATTTTAGGAGTGAAGCCCCGTACACACGGCCGAGGTTCTCGGCAGAAACCAGAAAGAACCTCGCTGGGAGCCGCATTCTGCCGAGAACCCCGGCCGTGTGTACGCTCTCGGCGAGCCCCGCCCGTCGGGAAACCCGTCGAGCAAATAGAGAACAGGTTCTCTATTTGCTCGACGGCCCGTCGGGATGAATGGCTGGTTGACTTTCCCGACGGCGGGTCGCCGATTCTGACGGCCGGCAGAGAACCTCGACGGGCGGAACGATGTGTTCTATCCGTCGAGGTTCTCTGCCGTGTGTACGGGGCCTGAGAGGATTTGTCCTAGGAGGAGGAGAGGGCAGGGATTTATGCTCAGAGTGGTATTGAGGGGGTGAAAAATGTGTGCTACTCGCTACACTGAAGCCCTGCAAACGGATAAGTAGCAATTGTGTCACTTGTAGTTCTATAGAAACTTCTGCTGTATGCTTTCCACCTTAAACAATTGCTGATATTTATTATGGCTTGTGGCTATTACCATACTACTTGGGATAGGCTGTTGTGCGTATGATTGTATTACCTGAGCTATATTGCCTCTCATATGCAACTATTAGTTGTCTATACAACTCCTATTTACTACGAGTTATATTACTTGTCATATGCAACTATTAGTTGTCTCTACAACTCCCTTAGTGGCCTAAATACATCTCTATATATGTAAGTCATATGATGTAGAGAACCCCCAAACTCCTGTTTGCCTAGAGTGACGCCTGGGGTCCCGTACTGATAATCACTTGCATATAGCGGTGCATTGGAATCTTTAAAGTGTATACTATAATTTTAAACGCTAAGCTCTGGCCGCATGTTGTAATGTGTCAATCCTTAGTAGCTCAACGCCTTTCTTTATATGAGAGAGAGATGATGTAGAGATCCCCCAAACTCCTGTTTGTGTGGAGTGACGTCTGGGGCCCAATACTGAATTCTCACATAAAGAAGTCAGTTGAAATGCTTGCTAACCGCAGATGTGGTTCACTCCGTTCACCAGAGCTGTTACACCAGGTATCTCTAGGCAGGGGGTGCTCAAGCGCGTGCCCACCGCCCCGGCTGTGCAGTCATTTGCTACAACACAAGCGGATCAACAGGTCCCAGCCAATGATTTATGGTCGGAACTTGATAATCGGCTGAGTGAATGACAGAAGAGAGCTCTGCGCTGGCAAACAACACTGAGCTTTCTACTGACAGCAGTGATGTGCCATTTTTGTTACTGCAAAGCAAGGAGTAAAAACACATTGCTTGGTAAAACCAGCACACAAAGTACACACAGTAAACATTGTTAGGCACACAGTTAACCCCTTGTCCACCCTAGATGTTAACCCCTTCCCAGGCAGTGTCATTAGTACAGTGGGTGTGTATAGTATTAGCACTGATCTCTGTATTATGATCACTGGTGATGTCAGTGGCAGTTAGCCAGATCCCACCTAGTGTCAGTTAGTGTCAGTTTGTCCGGCGCACTATTGTAGCCCCATTATAAGTTTCTGATCACCGCCATTAGTAGTATAAAAAGAAAATTCCAATATATATCACATATTTGTATGGAATTTATGAAGAAATATTTTTTGATATGTTTTATAGAAAATAAAAAATTGTTTCTTTTCTCTCCGAATTTTTGGCAAACAATTGAAAACCCAAATACCACCAATAGAAAGCTCTATCTGTGTGATTTTTTTTTTTTTTTTTTAATTTGATTTAGATACAGCGTTGCATTACCACGCAATTGGCAGTTAAAGTAGCGCAGTACTGAAAAGCAAGAAATAGCTAGTCATGAAGGGGGTAAATCCCTCTGGAGCTGAAGCTGTTAAACAAGCATATATAAACACACAGATGTCAGTATGCCTCTACAGCGCCATCTTTAGTTTGGAATGTCAACACCCCTTCTCAACAGCATGTGCTTTAGTGGTGCAACGAATCGTAATTGATCCCAAATCCGAACCGAAAAACTTTGATCCGAACCGCACACACATGATCCGAGGATTGATTTCTAAAAAAAAAGTTGTTGCGCGTTTTCAGTCCACACACATTGTGGTCATGGCGAGCGGAGGAACTTGAACGCCTCGCGTCATTTAAATCCCCTATATGGGAGCATTTTGGCCTCCCTGTCAAATAGTGGCGCAACGGATCACAGTATATCTGTGATCCGAACGGGTCACCCCTTCGGATCAGCACACACTTTGATCCACGGATTGACGCGTCTCCGGAGCTAGGCCAAAGCCGCGGGCATAACATTAGGAAAGGCCGCGACTTCGGCCTAGCTCCGGAGCCGTGGCCATAACATTAGGAAAGCCCACGGCTTCGACCTAGCTCCGGAGCCGCGGCCATCTTGGTACACCCAGCGGCGGCCCTCCTCTTTATTTACACCCACAGAGGAGGAGTCAGCACTCGTGGGACACACCGCTGGGGGGGTCTGTAGGGTAAGATAAAATATGCCCACCTTGGTAAAAGGACCCCTTCGGTACCGGGAGAATGAGTTTAACCTTGCAGTAACAAGACACACGGTATTAGGTTAAAGTCACTCTGGTTTAATATGGCACGAACAGTTTCTTTTATAAAAACATACAGAGATTCGAAGGAAATATACAAATACATGTCTTAACATCATTGGTTAATACACTGTTACTGGGCGGACGCCCCCCTTTTGGGTGATGCTGTTAAAATATCATTGGTTAAAAGTTACCGTTATTTATTGCTTAAGTTAGAACTCGTCTCATGATTAAGGCTTGTATATATATGTCAACCGCCACAAACTGGTTATAGAAACCACAAAACTTAGGTCACAAGACATTCAAACTGACTACTACTATATATGGTCATCACAAGAATTGCTCATGTCATTCTAATATACAGACAGCATATATGCAATCTATGGACAACTTATGTTAACCCTTACAATCCCCTCTTAGAATCCAAATAATTCTAAATTATGTGGTTCTCCTTCTCCATCCTTCTTTTATCATGATACATGTTCAGATAGATTCTATTCGCAGCTGCTGGGTCGGGTGTTCGGGACATTTTAACAACTATGCACATTATAAGCCTATAGCAAGCATATAAGAGTAAAACCAAAAAAAAATGGAAAGGGTTAAACTCATCAATAACTGTCCCACTGGGGAGGTCACGGTTAAGAAAGTTCATTAGAGTGGTGTTTAGGGCAGGTTCTGAAGTGTGAAAATAAGGGCTCTCAATTGAAGTCATTGAAAAATTAATTTTAGCTTGTTGGCAAACTTCAGCTCCCTTTGTGGAGTTCCCCAACCCAAAACACCAGTCTGGGAAATAACTTCTTTATAGATATATATATCTCAACATTATCAGTACCCTATTGTGGGGTCACTTCCATATCTTCTCTACTTAGTATGACACCAAAGGGTCCACAGTACTACTTCACATCTATGTGGAGCAAAGATCTTCTTAAGGTGTATGTGGATACATATCTTTACTCATTCATATCACCCATCTTGGCATCATACGAATCTACTAATCTGACAATCTGATAACACTCTATCTCTTCCCTGGGGTGATCTTCCTCAGTTCTAATTGTCACTGTAATAATAATTGTATTTTAACAATAATAGAACATTTGTGATATTTAAAAGTACAGCCATATCCAACATTTTTCATATCCAGACTTCAGGGCATAGGCATATTTAAACTTCAATAATAACATTTTATCTGTAAAACCTCATTTCTCTTGTGTCTATTATGTGCATTATTCATCCTGTTGTGGAGCGTTGGAATTTCCACAAATGCTCTTTATATGTCCCAAATCTTCAGGGTGATAGATACAGTTCGTTATCAGCCAAACTGGCAGGAATACGATCAGGACAGTCCAAAGTAGGAGGCACAAGGCTTTCCCAGAAGTCTGTGGTGAAATAAGCAACGTCATCTTGTCGGAGGTCAGGGCTGTCTGCCCCCGTTAGTACCTCACTTGTACTTGCTTCTAGTCGGAGGCCAGGGCTGTCCGCCCCCGTTAGTACCTCTCTTTGTCTGGCCCTAGGCACCAGTTTTACTCGGGTGGCATGGATCCATGTTGGGCTCTCTTCCGTCAGTATTGCGGTCCGGGTAACGGCTACCACTATCATCTCTGGACCATAAGCGAAGTCTTTGGCTCTTTTATCTTTGGTCAATCGTTTTACAACTACAACATCTCCTGGTATAAAAGGGTGGGTGTTTTCCTGTGGAAGAGAAGGAAACTTACAGACAACTTTTTGTTCTATCTCATCTAGTTTTGTTATAAGTGACCTGACATAATGATCCTGAATCTGCTCTAAATCTCCTTCTTGTAGAGTGAGGGGTTTCTTGGCCCAAGGTGTGGGGAATGGCCTTCCCATTAAAATCTCGAATGGCGAGAATTTTAAAGATTTGTGGGGTGTCATTCTTATTTCTGCTAGAATAATTGGTAGCACCTCCTTTCATTTATGAAAGGTACCTCCTGTGGCCTTTCTCAGTTTTAGTGGGATATATCTCTGGCCATCGTGAGAACATATCCACAATTACCAGGGCATATTCCTGCCTACACTTATCACAGGGAATGTGTGTAAAATCAATTTGGAGGTGTGTTAATGGAGTTGTTGGATATTTGAGGTGTTGGTGGACTGCCCAATTAGGGTTGTTAGGATTTGCCCGGAGGCATGTAATACACCTCTGTACAAACCCAGCTACTAACTTATCAAACTTAGTAATGTAAAAATCATTTTTTTTTTAGCAGTAGTAGCGTTGTGGCTTTACTGTTGTGGCCTACCCCATGGTGCTGGGCTATAAAAAGTGGTGCACTAGCCTGTGGGATACATGGTTTCCCCTCTTTGCAAATTAGTCCACTCTTTGGACTCTTTTGCAACACTGGATAACACCAGTCATTTAGATCTGTGTCACTTGCCGAGTACTGGAGTTCCACTATCATTGATCAACTGGGAGTGAGAAATTCTTTTCCCATCCGCTCCTATGAACCCTCCTCTGGCCCAGATCACTCCGTGGTCATGGACCACGGAGAAGGCATACTTTGAATCTGTGTAAATGGTGACAGACTGTCCCTGACAACTGGCATGCTCTGGTCAAGGCTATCAGCTCGGCAGCCTGAGCCGACTGATAGGGGATGGGTTCTGCTTCATGTATGCAGTCAGGTAAACTTACAATGACATATCCTGCGTTGTATGTGGTGTCATTTGGTCTTGTGCATGACCCATCCACAAACACAACATGTGAATCTGGTATGGGCAGGGTTGCCATGTCTAGTCTAGGGGAAGTCTCTGTTGTTACAGAAGTCAAACAGTCATGGTCTTGTGGAATGTCATCTTTCAATCCCAATAATGCATTTAAGATAGGGGCAGGGCCTGCATTTGGGGAACAGTATCTGATTGACAAGGATGTGTTTCCTAAGAGGATGACTTTGTATCCACTTAGACGTTGGGCTGACATATGCTGGGTGTGTACCCCTCTTAGAAGATGGATGACATGGTGGGTAGTGTAAAGTGTGGTGGGGTGGCCCAGGGTGAAAACTACTGACATTTCCACCACCATTGCACATGCCGCTAGGGCTCTCAAACAAGCGGGCATACCTTGTACAGAAATTGGCATTACCTTTGAAAAAAACTACGGGTCTAAACTTTCCTCCGTGTTCTTGTGTCAGTACCCCCGCCATGGTTTTACAGTTGTCCCTTGTATATAGCTGAAATGGCTTTACATATTTAAGGGAGGCCCAAAGCAGAACTACACATCATTGCTAACTTCAACTTTTCAAAAGCGTTTAACATTTCTTGTGACCATATTATATCTTTTGGTTTGTCTGACAGTGTACATTGCCTCAAAATGTTGTCATAGTAAGAACAGTCCGGTATCCACTGTCTGCAGTAATTTATCATACCCAGAAAAGATAGCATTTCCCTCTGAGTATTTGGGTTGACCAGGCCCATGACAGATTGGATACGGCTAGGACTGATTTTCCTACTCCCTTGACTGAGGACAAAACCAAGATATTCCATTTACACCATTGTAACTTTTTGGGTGAAACTTTGTGCCCACATTCATGTAACCATCCTAACAACGATAAACAATCTTCCCTGCAGGCCTCCCTTGATAGACTACAAACGAGGAGATATCCACATATTGTAGCAGGACAGAACCTTGGGGGGGGTGCCAGGGTTTTAATGTGGCTTGGAGGACTATGCTGTACACAACAGGTGAATCAGCATATCTCTGGTTCATACGGCACCAGGTGAGTTGTTGACCCTCCAAAGGAAAATGCAAACAGAGGCCTAGTGTCCTCGTGTACAGGTATACTGAAAAAAAACGTTCTTCAAATCAATTACAGAAAAATAGGTGGCCTGTGCAGGGATGGAGGAAAGGAGAGAGGTGACATCTTGCACTATCTTGCACTATCGGGGCAAGTGGGATGATTAAACTATTGATAGCCCTTGGGTCTTGAACAAATCTGACACTACCATCTGGTTTGGAAACAGGGTTGATAGGGGTACTATATGCAGAGCAGATAGGGGTTAAGATTCCCTTCTCTAAAAAAAGTCCTGTATCATGGGTCTGATTCCATCTAGTTTCTCTTTTGACAAAGGATATTGTTTATGAAACACTGGTTGAGCACCTGGTTTCAGGGTAGCCCGATAGGGGGTACAATCAATGAGACCTGTGTCAAAATCGTTCTGTGACCATATGCCGTTATCAACAGTGAGTAGTTCATCAGAAACCGCTAAACTGACAAAAATGGGACGGGTTATAGGTATCACCCTAGATTCCATACTGAGTCCATCCGGACCCGAGTGGATCCTCCGGGCCTCGTCACCGTGGGTGTTGAGTCCAGTCTATGTCAAATCTAGGTTGGGTATTTGTCTTGGGCAGGCCAGGGTTCTGGTCTTGGGAATTGGCCCTTCTGTCAGGTAGGGGGCAATTTCTGGCCCAATGGCCGGAACGGCCGCAATTGTAACAAGGTTGGTCCTGTGCGTTTCTATTCATGTGATCCCTGTCCATCCCGCTATATTATCCACCCAGGGATTAATAAGAAAATAATCCGTGCCTCCTACTCGGGCAACGTATTCTTTGCAGGTTTCTTGGACGTTGGGACATGGGTAGGAGGTAGGTTTACTATGTCTGGTCCCCATTGATCCAAGCACCGGAGTTGGTCAGTATAATATACTGATCCCAATTTTCTTCCGACAGTTGTATCAATGCAAAAATCTTCGTGCCACACACACTGGAAACAGGATCCCGGTTTGATCGGATCCCACACAGTACAGATTGTGTTGGGCAATTTAACTATGGCTTGGATAATACAATTCTTATAAGTAAAGTCTGTGTTTTGCAAAATGAAAGTAACTTTGGCATTTTGCGCTGACACAGGAAGCAAGTCATTGGTTTACACAAGACGACAGTAAGCTATCTATATGCTATACCAATTAAGGAAGTGTCGACTTCACAATGAAAGTTTTTTTTTTTTTTTTTTTTTTTTATGCTGTCCACTTTCGGGTTATTAAACTATTAAATTAATAAGTGACTTCTGTGTACTTCTCATATCTCTGGAGAGGTTATTGTATTTTAGTGTCTAAGTGCTCAATCTATGTTATGTGTCAATCGGTATGCAATTTCACTGTATGTTGCTAGATTGCATGCTGATCTGTGTGTGTGTGGGGACAGTGGAAAGAGTGATTAACACTGGGATTCAAGCTTACAGGATAGCTGGAGGAACCCTAGAAGTGTGTAGTAATTGCTAGACTGTTTCCCAACCCTTAGCGTGCAGCAGATTGTATGTAAGATCTGTATCTGCCTGTGTGTGGTCAGCTAGTTGAATTGGAGTGGAGTCTCCCTCTAGAAGTGGTTAAAGGTAATGCGGGCTGTGAAGCATCACAGCCAGTCTTACGTGCTTAGTAGAAATTCCTTCTTATTCTTTTAGTTCCTCATACAGCCTCGTCACGAGACGCTCGCTCGTTGTGGTTAGTAATTCACCACTGGCAAGTGTGATCGTGACAGATTGTGAAAAGTACAACCTTATTGTCTATCTGGAAAATCTACCCTGCGACCTAAATACTCTGTACTTTCTTTGGGAGAGATTATTAAAACTAACTTTGGCAGATTTTTTTAAATTCCACTCAGTTATATTAAATACTAAACAAATTTTACATCAAGGACACGTCATACAATATTACACAGACGACCGGCTCGGTATCACTTGCTTTCATCAACCGTGGGTCATATAGCTTTCGCCTAGCCACGGAGATGGGGCGTCTTATACGTTTGCCAAACACGTCTCAAAGCAGTCCTTGGCTTAGCTCACCTTCTAAGCACCTGTACCGCACAAACAGATAATTTCTTATTACTTTAAAATTCTTAATACTTTAAACATATACTTCTAAGCAGCAATAATTTTAAGCAGCAAATAATATAAGCAGCAGTAATGGGTAATTGTACCAAGGTGATTTCTATGCCTCCCCGAGACACTTGATTCTTAGTTATCCCTGATAACCTATATTATCTGGACATCCCCGATGTCTATATATGGCGCCAACCACTCTTACCCGTATCTAAAGCACAATTAATTTACAGTCCCTGACTGCCTGGATTCATAAGGAATTCAGGAATTGATCGAGCCCCGCTGACCGAATGAACGGTTTACAGGGAGACCACCTAAATCCCGGACAAAGCCCTCAAATTGTAGGGTAAGATAAAATATGCCCACCTTGGTAAAAGGACCCCTTCGGTACCGGGAGAATGAGTTTAACCTTGCAGTAACAAGACACACGGTATTAGGTTAAAGTCACTCTGCTTTAATATGGCACGAACAGTTTCTTTTATAAAAACATACAGAGATTCGAAGGAAATATACAAATACATGTCTTAACATCATTGGTTAATACACTGTTACTGGGCGGACGCCCCCCTTTTGGGTGATGCTGTTAAAATATCATTGGTTAAAAGTTACCGTTATTTATTGCTTAAGTTAGAACTCGTCTCATGATTAAGGCTTGTATATATATGTCAACCGCCACAAACTGGTTATAGAAACCACAAAACTTAGGTCACAAGACATTCAAACTGACTACTACTATATATGGTCATCACAAGAATTGCTCATGTCATTCTAATATACAGACAGCATATATGCAATCTATGGACAACTTATGTTAACCCTTACAGGGTCTGTCTGTACTACCTGGGGGGTCTGCCTGTACTACCTGGGGGGGTCTGCCTGTACTACCTGGGGGGGTTTGCCTGTACTACCCGGGGGGTCTGCCTGTACTACCCGGGGGGGGTCTGCCTGTACTACCTGGGGGGGGGGTCTGCACCGATGCAGGTGTCTGCACCGAGGGGGTTCTTTACTGAGGGGGGACTATAGTTGGTTGGAGAGGGGGGGTGACACCATTTTTTTCTGCACCGGGTGACGCCACTCCTAGTGACGCCACTGCAGTGGGGGGATATGTAGATATTAGTGGGGGGGGGGTGTGGATATTACAGTGGAGGGGGAGATGTTGATATTACAGTGGGGGAGACTTTTATTTTTGCCAATCCGAAAAATGATCCGATCCGTGACTTCTGATCCGAGGAACGATCCGAACCGTGAGTTTTTTGATCCGTTGCACCCTTAATGTGCTTTGCTATGTGGCATTGAGGTACTTCTGAAGATGTACTTCTATTATGTAACTTTAAAGAGGAAGTAAACCCTCCCCGATTTTTTCTGCTTTTTGATTGTTTGGTTACACATTGGCAGCGCTATGCATACTACATTGATCTATTCCCGGAAATACCTTTTTTTAAACAGAATTCCTTTCCCCCCTTTCCGGGTAACAGCGCCATTCTTTCTCCTGTTTCTGGAATCATCTTCTGTTGTCACTTCCGCCCTTACTGTGCCTCTGGTCGAAACCTCGCACATGCGCCGAACAGATGAGCCAGCTACTATGTTTGTGTACACTGTGTCTGCGGCTGATGTCTTATGTCACTCCCCCGTGTGACGTCTTGTTCAGTCACACGGGGGAGTATCAGGAAGGGGAGAAGGAACACAACAATGCAAGACTTCCCCTCTGTGTCGGACAGAGGGGAAGTTTGCATAGTGACAATGCCAGAAAACAATACAATGAAATTCGCCAAACTTTATCTGCCGGTTTTGAGGCACAATGGTGCGCAAGCGCGGTGACGTTATCAGAAATAAAAAGCCGATTTTAAAGCTAATGAGAATGGTGAGTAAACTTTCACAGGCAGCGATCAGCTGCTTGCGCTGTGGGTTACTTTTTAAAGGGGTAGTTCCCCCAAAAACCTTTTTTTTAACATTTATTCAGGCTCGTTATGTCAAGGGGAATCAGGTTTTTTTTTTTTAGAAATGAAGCCGTACTTACCGTTTTACAGATGCATCGTCTCCGACGCTTCCGGGTATGGGCTCCGACTATAGGCGTGCCTATTTGATTGACAGGCTTCCGAGGTCGCATACATCGCGTCACGATTTTCCGAAAGTAGCCGAACGACGGTGCGCAGGCGCAGTATAGAGCCGCACCGTCGCTCGGCTTCTTTCGGCTACTCGTGACGCGATGTATGCGACCGTCGGAAGCCTGTCAATCAAATAGGCACGCCCAGACCAGACGATCATACCCGGAAGCGACGGAGACGATGCATCTGTAAAACGGTAAGTATTGCTTCGTTTCTAATAAAAAACCACCCGATTCCCCTTGACATAACGAGCCTCAATCAATGGTAAAAAAAGGTTTTTGGGGGAATTACCCCTTTAAGCTAATGTTGTCTCCGAGGGTTTACAACCACTTTAACCACTAGCCGACCATACTTCAGCAGGTCAGCTCTCTCCCGCAAACCGCCTTAGCTGTACGTCCGCCCTTTAAACAGTTAGAGCAGGCGCACAGCAGGGGAACTGATGCGTGTGTCTGGCCACGCGAGAGAGAACGGCATTTGTGTGTGTAAACACACAAATCCCGGTTCTGTCTGTAGAGGAGAGGCGGATCGTCTGTTCCTACTAGCTAGGAACAACGATCTGGCTTCTCCACTAGTCAGTCCCATTCCCCCACAGTAAGAAACACACTGAGGGAACACATTTAACTCCTTGATCGCCCCCTAGTGTTAACCCCTTCCCTGCCAGTGACATTTACACAGTAATCAGTGCATTTTTATAGCTCTGATCCCTGTATAACTGTCAATGGTCCCAAAAATTTGTCAAAAGTGTCCGAGCTGTCTGCCGCAATGTCGCAGTCCTGCTGATCACCGCCATTAAAAAAACGCTGATCACCGCCATTACTAGTAAAAAAAAATTCTAATAATAAAAATGCCATAATTTCCATTCCCTATTTTGTAGACACATTGGCCCGGATTCACAGACATCGGCGCATATTTATGCCGCCGTAGCGTATCTCTTTTACGCTATGCCGGCGCAGCGCGGAGAGGCAAGCATGGAATTCACAAAGTAAATGCTCCCAACTCTGCGCCGGCGTAGCGTATATTTCGTAGGCGTAAGCCGGCGTAAGTGGAAGTGGGCGCGATCCATGTTAATGAAGCGTGACCCCATGCAAATGATGGGCCGGGCGCCAGACAGACAAGTACTTAAAATTACTCTGCATGTGTCAGGACATGGATGTATCCCCGTGCGCATGTGTACAACCACGTCGGAACAACTGCCTAAGATACGCCGGATCACTGTGTACGCCGTGAACATAACCTACGCCCAGCCAGACCCACATCGGCCCATATTCACAGACGTCCAACGTACAATACGTAGGCTTGTGTTCCCTGGTCCATACCTTTGCATGGGTTGCGCCTCATCTATGGGGAATAACTTTACGCCAAACGTAAAACTTACGCAAACCACATAAATCATGCGCCGGGCGCAAGTACGTTCATGAATCGGCGTGCCTCCCTCATTTGCATATTTGAATCGAAAATCAATGGGAGTGCCACATGTGTCCAGCGTAAATATGCGCCCACTCTACGCTGGCGTAGGCAAGTTACGTCGGTGGGATGAAGTCTGTTTTTAGGCGTTTCTAAGTTTGTGGGTTCGGCGCACAGATATGACGGCGCATATTTGTACTTATGTGGCTTATCTGGAGATACATCGGCGCAAGTGCTTTGTAAATCCGGGCCTATAAATTTTGTGCAAACCAATCAATATATGATTATTGCAATGTTTTTACCAAAAATATGTATATTGGCCTAAACTGATGAAGACATTTATTTTTTATTTTTTATTTTTTATTTTTTAACCACTTAAGGACCGCCTACTGCACATTTACGTCAGCAGAATGGCACGGCTGGGCACATCAACGTATATATACGTTGATTTTAGTACCCAGCCGTGGGTCGCGGGAGCGCGCCCGCGACCCGGTCCGAAGCTCCAGGACCGGGACCGCGGGATTCGCAGACCCGATCGCCGCTGCAGTGCGGCGATCCGTCCCTGGAGCGGAAGAACGGGGAGAGCCGTGTGTACACACGGCTTCCCTGTGCTTCTCTGTGGCTGTAGCATCGATCGCGTCATCCCTGTAATAGGGGGACGCGATCGATGACGTCACACCTACAGCCACACCCCCCTACAGTTGTAAACACAACACATAGGCACACATCCCCTACAGCGCCACCTTTAGTGAACTCCCAAACTGCAACTGTCATTTCCACAGTAAACAATGCAAATTTAAATGCATTTTTTGCTGTGAAAATGACAATTGTCCCAAAAATGTGTCAAAATTGTCCGAAGTGTCCGCCATATTGTCGCAGTCATGAAAAAAATCGCTGATCGCCGCTATTAGTAGTAAAAAAAAAAAAAAATGCAATAAAACTATCCCTTATTTTGTAAACGCTATAAATTGTGCGAAAACCAACCGATAAACGCTTTTTGCGATTTTTTTTACCAAAAATAGGTAGAAGAATACGTATCGGCCTAAACTGAGGAAAAAAAATGTTTTTTTATATATTTTTGGGGGATATTTATTATAGCAAAAAGTAAAAAATATTGAATTTTGTTTAAAATTGTCGCTCTATTTTTGTTTATAGCGCACAAAATAAAAAACGCAGAGGTGATCAAATACCACCAAAAGAAAGCTCTATTTGTGGGAAAAAAGGACGCCAATTTTGTTTGGGAGCCACGTCGCACGACCGCGCAATTGTCAGTTAAAGCGACGCAGTGCCGAATCACAAAAAGGGGCAAGGTCCTTTACCTGCATTTTGGTCCGGGTCTTAAGTGGTTAATCTTAGATATTTATTATAGCAAAAACTAAGAAATATATATAATTATTTTTTTTCAAATTTTTTGATTATAGCGCAAAAAGTAAAAACCGCAAAGCCCCAAAGTGAAGCTTTACCTCATTTACTAAGCTCTGGAGAGTGCAACTACTCTTTGCAAAGTGCATAGCTTATTTGCCTTTAGTAAATCAACCCCAAAGCTTCACTTTGCAAAGAGTAACCAATCATGTGTCAGCAGAGCTTCTGCTCATTTAATAAGCTCTGGAGCAACTGCACTTGCATAGTGCGAAGTCTATTTGCCTTTATTAAATCAACCCTTTAGTGTCTGATTTGCATGTCGCAATGTCGCTGATTACTAGTAAAAAAAAAAAGCAAATTAAAATTCCATAAATATATCCAATAGTTTGTATTGCTATAACTTTTGCGCAAACCAATCAATATACGTTTATTGGGATTTTTTTTTTTACCAAAAATATGTAGCAGAATACATATTGGTCTAAACTGATGAAGAAATTTGATTTTGTAAACATTTTTATTGGTTAAGTTTTATAGCAGAAAGTAAGAAATATTATTTATTTTTTCAAATGTCAGTCTTTTTTGTTTATAGTGCAAAACTTAAAAAAAACAGCAGAGGTGATCAAATGCCACCAACAGAAGACTCTGTTTGTGGGGAAAAAAATACATATATTTAATTTTGGTACAGAGGCGCACGACCGCGCAATTGTCAATTAGGGCTCATTTACACTTGCTTCAACAAGGCTTCGGACAGGCTTTGATAAAGCTCTCTCAACGCCAGTCAAAGCTCCTGTCACTAAATAAAATGGTTAGCTTACAGTCCTGTTTACACCTTGCATTTGCTTTGCTTCAAAAATTATACCCCATGTGGCTTCAGTGGTGCTCCATAGAAGTCTATGGCAAAGCTGCTTGAAGCCCCACTGAAGCCCCACTGAAGCTTCATCAAAGCACCATTGAAGCCTCACTGAAGCCCCATCGAAGCACCATCGACGCCCCACCAAAGCCTCATTGAAGCCCCACCAAAGCCTCATTGAAGCCTCACCGAATCTCCACCGAAGCCTCATCGAATCCCCACCAAAGTCTCATCGAAGCCCCACCAAAGCCTTACCGAAGCCCCACCAAAGCCTTACCGAAGCCCCACCAAAGCCTCATTGAAGCCCCACCAAAGCCTCATTGAAGCCTCACCGAATCCCCACCGAAGCCTCACCAAAGCCTCATTAAAGCCCCATCGAAGCCTTATCGTACCCCAACGAAGCCTCATTGAAGCCCCACCAAAGCCTCATTGAATCCCCACCAAAGCCTCTTTGAAGCCTTATCGAAGCCAAACCAAAGCCTCATCGAATCCTCACCAAAGCCGTATCAAAGCCCCACCAAAGCCTCACCGAAGCCTCATCGTACCCCACTGAAGCCTCCTCGAAGCCCCACCAAAGCCTCATTAAAGCAACATCAGAGCCTCATCATACCCCACCGAAGCCTCATCGAAGCCCCTCTAAAGCCTCATCGAATCCCCACCAAAGCCTCTTTGAAGCCTTATCGAAGCCAAATCAAAGCCTCAACGAAGCCCCACCAAAGCCTCACGGAAGCCTCATCGTACCCCAAAGCCTCATCAAAACCCCACCAAAGCCTCATCAAAGCTTCACCAAAGCCTTATCGAAGCCCCACCAAAGCCTCATCAAAGCTTCACCAAAGCCTTATCGAAGCCCCACTGAAGCCTCATCGTACCCCACGGAAGCCCCACCAAAGCCTCACTGAAGCCTCATCAAAACCTCACAAAGCATCATTGAAGCCCCACCAAATACTCATCGAAGTACCAAGCAAAAGCAAGGTGTAAACAGGACTGTAAGCTAACCATTTTATTTAGTGACAGGAGCTTTGACTGGCGTCCAGAGAGCATGTCCGAAGCCTTGTTTTGAAGTAAGTGTAAACGAACCCTTAGGCCCCTTTCACATTGAGGCGTGGAGCCGCGGTGACGGTATAGCCGCGCTATTTGTAGCGCCGCTATACCGTCGTGTTTACCGCGATATTCGGGCGCTAGCGGTGAGGTTTTAACCCCCGCTAGCGGCCGAAAAAGGGTTAATACCGCCCGCAACGCTATTACCGCGGTTTCCCATTGATTCCAATGGGAAGGCGCGCTATAGGAGCGGTGAACACACCGCTCCTATACCGCGGTAAAGATGCGGCTAGCAGGACTTTTGGAGCGTTCCTGCTAGCGCACCGCTTCAGTGTGAAAGCCTTCGGGCTTTCACATTGAACACTACAGGGCATGATTTTTCATGCGGTATAGCAGCGCTATTTTTAGCGCTGTACCGCATGAAAAACGCCTCAATGTGAAAGGGGCCTTAAAGTAACGCAGTGCCGTATTGCAAAAAATGGCCTGGTCATGAAGGAGGGGTAAACCTTCCGGAGCTGAAGTGGTTAATGGCCTTGGGTTTGGAATGGTATATCCAGCCTGCCCATAGAGGTGTGATGGTCACGTGTCCAGAAACGTATGGCCGGCCCGTACCTCAAATAACACAACATTTATAAATAAAGCTGTGAGCGTTCCGACGCCAAATATGCCGGGTGCTTGTTTTATTTCAGTCAATCTCAATTTGTCAGGAGGATGAAAATTACAAAGAGTTTAATCAGGAGGAAGTTTTATTTTCTCTCTCGGGGACATTACAAACCTATATGAAGTGTCTCGCCCACCAGCCGCTCCATAGAGATTGTGCTGGAAGTTATTTGGATCCTGAGTGTGAGAATCCTCCTGCAATCAGTGTATGTTCGCACCATAGTGACAGGGCGTGCATTGCCGGGACGGTGCGTGTCAGCTGCATTCCTGGCACTTGTCACTGCCGCGTGTGAACCATCGGCTTTGTATGTGACTTCTAATCTGTCTTGTTGCACTCAGTGGGTGTTCACAAATATGTAGAGGAATGTAAAGCAATCGTAAGGCGTATCCAAACACAAGAACAAACATTAATAGTATTGTGGCTTACCGATGCTTAGATGTGGTGGCTGCATTTGTTTTATTATTTACACTCTTCTTTCATTTTTTTTTTAACCACTTCAGCTCCGGAAGATTAACCCCCCCCCCCCTTCATGACCAGGCCATTTTTTGAGATACGGAACTGGGTTGCTTTAACCACTTGCCGACCAGCCGCTGACTACTGACAACTCATGGGGCCCTGGGGCAATAGGAGAATATGTGGCCCCCAGACAATAGGAGATTATGGGGCCACACAGTATACACACACATACAGTATACATACACAGTATCAGGGGTGTATTTAGGTTTTGTGCTGCCCTAGGCCTGACGAAACCCGCTCACCCACTACTTTATATATGACGCACCCCCTTCCTGTCAAGACTACACCCTTTCCTTTTTAAGACCCGCCTTGTCATTTTCATGGGAGGAGGACAGAGGGATGTGGTGGGAGGGGAACAGGGTGGGATGAGGACAGGGGGACAGGGTGGGATGAGGACAGAGGGATGCAGTGGGATAAGGACAGGGGGACAGGGTGGGATGAGGACAGGGGGACAGGGTGGGATGAGGACAGGGGGACAGGCTTTTTTGCCGCCCCCCACAAAGTGCCGCCCTAGGCCTGGGCCTTGTCGGCCTAGGCCATAATACAGCACTGCACAGTATAGACACACACAGACCCACAATATAGACACCCAGTATACACACACACAGAATACACATACATACAGACATACAGTACACACACACAGTATACATACACACACTGAGAAGGCACTGGAGAGGTGGGGCAGCTATCATATTGGGATTTTTAGACCAAAAGGATGTTGGTAAGGCTGCTTTCACATTGCAGCGTTACCCGCGGTGGCGGTATAGCCAGGCGATTTTTAGCGCTGCTATACAGTCGTATTTACCGCGGTATTCGGCCGCTACCAGTGCGGTTTTAACCCCCGCCATCGGCCGAAAAAGGGTTAATACCGCCCGCAATGCGCCTCTATAGATTTCAATGGGAAGGTGCGGTACAGGAGCGGTGAACACGCCGCTCCTATACCGCTGTAAAGATGCGGCTAGCAGGACTTTTGGAGCAGTCCTGCTAGCGCACCGCTTCAGTTTGAAAGCCTTCGGGCTTTCACATTGAAGCCTGCAGGGCAGGTTTTTTCACGCGGTATAGCAGCGCTATTTTTAGCACTGTACCGCGTGAAAAATGCCCCAGTGTGAAAGGGCTCTAAGGGACATTTCAGGGGCAGATGTAAAAAAACATAACGCAACCCTGATGGGGCCCCCTAGTGGCATAGGGGCCTCAGGCAGTGCTGATAGGCTTTCCGATTACAGCACTCAGGTTGTATTCGGCTTCCAAATAGTTAACCAGGGGACACATTTTACAGGGCAATCTGGAGGTATTTTGGGGCAATCTGGCAGCATTTTAAGGGGCAATGTGGTGGCAATTTATGGGCACAGTGGCAACAATGGCATGGGCACAGTGGCAACAATTGATGGGCACAGTAGCGACAATGGCATGGCACAGTGGCAACAATTGATGGCACAGTGGCGACAATTTATGGGCGCAGTGGCTGCATTTGGCATGGCACAGCGGCGACAATGGCATGGCACAGTGCGACAATTGATGGCATGGCACAGTGGCGACAATTGATGGCATGGCACAGTGGCGACAATGGCATGGCACAGTGGCGACAATTGATGGCATGGCACAGTGGCAACAATTGATGGGCACAGTGGCAACAATTGATGGCACAGTGGCTGCGTTTGATGGCATGGCACAGTGGCAAAAATTGATGGGCACAGTGGCTGCGTTTGATGGCAAGGCACAGTGGCGACAATTGATGGGCACAGTGGCGAAAATTGATGGGCAGAGTGGCTGCGTTTGATGGCATGGCACAGTGGCAAAAATTGATGGGCACAGTGGCTGCGTTTGATGGCAAGGCACAGTGGTGACAATTTTATGGCACAGAGGCGACAATTGATGGGCACAGTGGCTGCGTTTGATGGCATGGCACAGTGGCAACAATTTTATGGCACAGTGGCTGCGTTTAATGGGCACAGTGGCGGCAATTGATGGGCACAGCATCTGCGTTTGATGGGCACAGTGAGCCTGCAAATGATGTTTGTTTGTTTTTTCGTTTGTTTGCGCCCCCCCCTTGCGCCCCCCCCCCCTTAAATTTTGAGCACCAGCCGCCATTGCCTACAGGTAAGCCTTATTATAGGCCTTATTATATGCTTACCTTATGGTAAGAAATCACAGAGTTTACTATCGCTTTAATGATGTATTGAGTAAAGTACTGAATTATTTTTCATCTTATATAATCAACCTGGAGTTCAGCTTCAATATAAAACCAATTGTACAAATCCTGCAACATAGAACTGAGATCATTTTTTCCGGTTCTATAGTTTAAAGTCTCTGCTGTGACAATGCGAGGATAAAATATCACAGAGCACTCCAGGTACATACATGACTAAGTACACTTTAATTGAAGAAGAACTCATCGTGCCGGTTAAACGTGAAAGAACTGACGTGGCCTATGAATGCAGTGCGACTTTCTCCAGGAGCCCAGTCCACCGCTGCACAAAATGTTCAAGGCCAATTATATTATTCATTCAGCCTTGCATTGTTCATCGAGAACATCCTGACAAAAAAGCGTACACAGCATAACATGGTATATCATGTCAACCTCTTAGATGGTCTTCATCAGGGTCTCCAAACTTTCTAAACAAAGGGCCAGTTTACTATTCTTCAGACTTTAAAGGGGCCAGACTGTGGCCAGTGGGTGTAGAAAATGTCCTGGCACCAGTAACAATGCCCCATTATTCTAGCGTCCCATTGTTGGTTTTAGTGGGCAAAATAATTCCCCATTGGTTGGTATCAGTGGGAGGAATAGTGCCCCATCATTGATGTCAGTGGGAGGAATAGTCCTCCGTCATTGGTGTCAGTGGGAGGAACAGTCCCCCATCATTGGTGTCAGTGGGAGGAATAGTTCCCCATCATTGGTTTCAGTGAGCGGAATATTCCTCCATTATTGGTGTCAGTGGGAGGAGTAGTGCCCCATCATTGGTGGCAGTGGGAGGAATAGTTTCCCATCATTGGTGTTAGTCGGCAGAATAGTCCTCCATCATTGGTGGCAGTGGGAGGAATAGTGCTCCACTGTCGGTGTCAGTGGGACTAACAGTCTCCCATCATTAGTGTTAGTGGGCGAAATAGTCCCCCATCATTGGTGTCAGTGGGAGGAATAGTGCCCCATCATTGGTGTCAGTGGGAGAAACAGTCCCCCATCATTGGTGTTAGTGGGCGGAATAGTCCTCCATCATTGGTGGCAGTGGGAGGAATAGTGCTCCACTGTCGGTGGCAGTGGCAGGAATTATGTCCCCTTGTTAATGTCAGTGGGAGGAATACTGCCCTATCATTGGTGTCAGTGGGCGGAATAGTCCTCTGTCATTGGTGTCAGTGAAACTAACAGTCTCCCATCATTGGTGTCATTGGAAGGAATAGTGCCCCATCATTAGTGTTAGTGGGCGGAAAAGTCCTCCATCGTTGGTGTCAGTGGGTTGAAAAGTCCCCCATCGTTGGGAGGAATAGCCCTCCATCATGGGTATCAGTGTGAGGAATAGTGCCCCATCCTTGGTGGCAGTGGGAGGAATAGTGCCCCACTGGTGATGTCAGTGGCAGGATATATGTCCCCTTGTTAATGTCAGTGGGAGGAATAGGGACCCTCAGCCAGGTAAAGGCAAGCAAGGGGCCACAGTTTGGAGACCACTGGTCTATATTAAATATCTATGTAAAGTTTAAGGCGGTACATAACTGCAGGATTGTTTATTTCCAATCCTTTTCTATCAATGGCCGCCAGGACAAATAGCTGGAATACAGACATCAATAACAAAAACAATCATCACATGAGCTTAAAAGTGGTTGTAAAGGCTCAAGGTTTTTTACCTTTATGCACATGCATGAAGGTAAAAAAAACTTCTGTGTACAGCAGCCCCCCTAATACTTACCTGAGCCCCCTCTCGATCCAGCGATGTCCAGGAGAGCCTTGGCTCTCCAGGAACTTGCACTCCTGTTTGACTTTTGGCAACAACGGGAGCCATTGGCTCCCACTGCTGTCAATCGCAGTCAGTGAGCAGCTCGGGTGCACAAGTGCTTGGGTGCTCCCAGAGCAAGCTGTTTGCTGTCGGGACACCCGGCAGGAGGGAGGGGCCAGAAGCGCCAGCGTAGGACCTGAGAAGAAGAGGATATGAGCTGCTCTGTGAAAAACCATTACACAGACAAGGTAAGTATAACATGTTTGTTAATTTAATGTAAAAAAAAAAGATGAGGGTTTAAAATAAGCCCTTATCAACATATGTAGCTGCAGGCACTGTAGAGTAATTCATCCTCAAAGTTCAGCACAGAAACAGTGAAAGTGTTTGCTAACCCCCCCAAAAAATGGATTCTGCTTCTTTAAAGCATGTCATATGATACAGTCCTTGTTCTGTGTTATTTGGTACCCAGTAACACCTAAAAAAAACTGGCTGATCCTGCCAGTTTCTGCACACCCCTCTGTAAACTGACCACAGTGTATCGTGGCTGCTGAGCCCTGACACCGTGGTCAGTTTCTGTGCCTTTGTCACCAGCAGCCTGCTATCTGCTCTCCTCTCTGCTCCTGTGTCCTCCTCCCCCTCCCCTCTCTGTCTGTGTGTGAGCCACCCCTCCCCCTCCTGCTTCTCTCATAACACTAACCTGTAGAACACCATCAGCACTTCCTCCTATTTCAGTGTCCCCCTCTGTGAATGATTTAAAAATATAAATGCTGTAAATACCTAATTTAAGAGCCAAGAGATTGCAATCATATGCCCAGCCAGCTCTCTCCTCCCATTCTCCTCCTCCCCTCCAGACTGACATCAGAAGAGGAATCTCAGCCCCACCCACTGCATCTCTCAGAGAGGCAAAGGAGAAAGCTGGCCAGTCATGTGATCACAATCTCGGCAGTCAAATTAGGTATTTGCAGCATTTATTTTTATTACTCACAGACAGAGGGGGGAAACTACAATAGGAGGCAGTGCTGATGGTGTATACAGGTTAGAGTGGCTTAACAACCACTTGAAGTTGTGAAAATCCTGTACCCTACAGCCCTGAGCCACCCTCCCGCCCCCCCAGCAGTGACTCAGAAGCTGCCCTCCCCCTGTTCACTTCTACCTGGACTGACACAGTAGGTCAGCAACTTCTGCTCCTGTAATTCAGCTCTTTCTCCCAGCAGTGACTCCGTAGTTCAGCTTCATCCTATCCTCTCCTTCCAGTGGCAGTGACTGAATAGCTCAGCTCCTCTTGCCCTGGTTTTCAGCAGTGACTCAGCAGGTCAACATCAAACATACTGTCCTTTCCCAGGAGTAACTCAGCTTCTCAGCTCCCCCCTCTCAGCAGTGACTCAGCAGGTTACCATCAAACATACTGTCCTTTCCCAGCAGTAACTCAGCTTCTCAGCTCCCCCCTCTCAGCAGTGACTCAGCAGGTTACCATCAAACATACTGTCCTTTCCCAGCAGTAACTCAGCTTCTCAGCTCCCCCCTCTCAGCAGTGACTCAGCAGGTCAACATTGAACATACTGTCCTTTCCCAGCAGTAACTCAGCTTCTCAGCTCCCCCCTCTCAGCAGTGGCTCAGAAGCTCAGCTCCTTCCTCATGGCAGTAATTCAGCAAATCAGCGCTTCCCCCGCCCCCCTCACCCAGTAGTGACACAGCAGCTCAGCTCTTCCTCCCAGCAACAGTTCAGCAGATCAGCTCTCCTATCCTCCCTTCCCCAGCAGTGAATCAGCAGCTTAGCTCACCCTGCTTGTCCCTTTCAAAAGTGACCCAGTAGCTCAATTTCCTCTGCTCCCACCTCCCAGCAGTGACTCATCGGCTTAGTTCACCTTGTTTCCCCCTCTCCCAGCAGTAACTCAACAGTCTTTAAGCCTTCTAATTCTTAATGAGCTCTGGGAGGGGCAGACTCAGTATGATGAGCTAGCAGACCTGTGACTAGTAAATGAACGAAATTGCACATGCAGTGTTCATTTTTAATGATTCAGCACCATAGAGAATCTCTTCTTGATATTCCTCTTCGCTTTACATAATGCAAGAACACAAAAACACAATTTAGACGCGTGCGTAAGGCATGTTAAAGAGCATGCTACAATGCAGAAACAGGCATCATAAATGAGCTTTATGGCAAATTGGCGTGAAAGGGGCTCTTGTGGTAATTCTGGATTTTCAATAAGCTGTCATAACAGTCGGTCTTTTTTCATTTCTGGTGCAATCTAATCTTATCTCCGGTAGATAAGTATTCTGCACCTTCACATCGTGTTCCTGTGTTCTGATAACCCGCTACCACCTGGTCTTCTAGCTGTGTGCTTCTGTCATCGTTCTGCCGAATCCCCGCAAGACCGCCTCACAGAAATAATGTGCACACAAATCCCACTTCTTCTGCGACAACCGGCTATAATAAAGCTGATGAAAACATTTGCTGCGGCTCTCACCTCCTCTCCATCACATATAGCTTTTTCTATTAGAAGAATCTGCTTACGCGGCACTAGGCAGAGATGAGCTATCATGTGAGGAAGATCATTCTATCCCCTACTATAATCCTCTCAATAATAACTGTCCCCTTCTAATCTTGTTCTCATGACACCTTCTGCTCCCTTTTACTCTTATCCCCCTGACACCTTCTGCCCCCTTCTACTCTCATCCACCTGAAAACCTTCTGCATCTTTCTACTCCTATCCACATGACACCTTTAGTTCCCTTCTTCTGTTATCCACCTGCCCCCTTCTACTCTTATTCCCTTACACCTTCTGCCCCCCTCTACTCTTATGCACCTGACACCTTCTGCCTCCTTGTACTCTTATCCCCCTTACATTTTCAGCCCCCTTCCACTCCTATCCACATGACACCTTTTGTACCCTTCTACTCTTATTCTCCTGACACCTTCTCCACTAGGGATGAGCCGAACACCCCTGGGTTCGGTTCGCATCAGAACCTGCGAACTGACCAAAAGTTTGTGTCAACTTTAGAACCCTGTTAAAGTCTATGGGACTCGAGCATTTGAAATCTAAAGTACTCATTTTAACCACTTAAGACCCGGACCAATACGCTGGCAAATGACCCAAGGGGTTTTTGCGATTCGGCACTGAGTCGCTTTAACAGACAATTGCGCGGTCGTGCGACGTGGCTCCCAAACAAAATTTGCGTCCTTTTTTTCCCACAAATAGAGCTTTCTTTTGGTGGTATTTGATCACCTCTGCGGTTTTTATTTTTTGCGCTATAAACAAAAATAGAGCGACAATTTAAAAAAAAATGCAATATTTTTTACTTTTTGCTATAATAAATATCCCCCAAAAATATATAAAAAAACATTTTTTTTCCTCAGTTTAGGCCGATACGTATTCTTCTACATATTTTTGGTAAAAAAAATCGCAATAAGCGTTTATCGGTTGGTTTTCGCAAAATTTATAGCGTTTACAAAATAAGGGATAGTTTTATTGCATTTTTATTAATTTTTTTTTTTTTTACTACTAATAGCGGCGATCAGCGATTTTTTTCGTGACTGCGACAATATGGCGGACACTTCGGACAATTTTTACACATTTTTGGGACAATTGTCATTTTCACAGCAAAAAATGCATTTAAATTGCATTGTTTACTGTGGAAATGACAGTTGCAGTTTGGGAGTTAACCACAGGTGGCGCTGTAGGGAATGTGTACCTAATGTGTGTGTTTACAACTGTAGGGGGGTGTGGCTGTAGGTGTGATGTCATCGATCGCGTCCCCCTATTACAGGGATGACGCGATCGATGCTCCGGCCACAGAGAAGCACGGGGAAGCCGTGTGTACACACGGCTCTCCCCGTTCTTCCGCTCCAGGGACGGATCGCCGCACTGCAGCGGCGATCGGGTCCGCGAATCCCGCGGTCCCGGTCCTGGAGCTTCGGACCGGGTCGCGGGCGCGCGCCCGCGGGCGCGCGCCCGCGACCCACGGCTGGGTACTAAAACCAACGTATATATAAGTTGATGTGCCCAGCCGTGCCATTCTGCCGACGTAAATCTGCAGGAGGCGGTCCTTAAGTGGTTAAAGGCTAATATGCAAGTTATTGTCCTAAAAAGTGTTTGGGGACCCGGGTCCTGCCCCAGGGGACATATATCAATGCAAAAAAAGTTTTAAAAAAACGGAGCAGTGATTTTAATAATGCTTAAAGGGAAACAATAAAAGTGAAATATTCCTTTAAATTTCGTACCTAGGGGGTGTATAGTATGCCTGTAAAGTAGCGCTTGTTTCCTGTGCTTAGAACTGTCCCTGCACCAAATGTAATTTCTGAAGGAAAAAAGTCATTTAAAAATCACTGACCTTAGGGTCTGGTATGGATATTAAGGGTAAACCCTGCGTTAAATAAAAAAAAAAAATATGTGGGGTTCCCCCAAAATATCCATTCCAGACCCTTCAGGTCTGGTATGGATTTTAAGGGGAACTCCACCCCAAATTTAAAAAAAAATGCCGTTGACCCCCACACATTGTTTTTTATTGAATGACTTTTCTCTGTATTGCCGGGAGCCGACAATTCATTATATCCGCAAGTGATTTTAAATTACTTTTTTCCCTTCAGAAATTACACTTTGTGCAGGGACAGTTCTAAGCATGGGAAACAAGCGCTACTTTACACACCCCAGGTACTTCACTTTTATTGATTCACTTAAAGGAATTATTAAAATCACTGCTGCCAAAAAAAATGCAGTTTTAAAACCTTTTTTTGCATTGATACATGTCCCCTGGGGCAGGATTTAGGTCCCCAAACACTTTTTATTACAATAACTTGCATATTAGCCTTTAAAATTAGCACTTTAGATTTCAAACGTTCGAGTCCCATAGACTTTAACAGGGTTTTAAAGTTCACACGAACTTGCCGCGAACACCCCAAATAGTTCGCTGTTCGGCGAACAGGCAATGTTCGAGTCGAACATGAGTTCTACTCGAACTCGAAGCTCATCCCTATTCTCCACCCTTCTACTTCTATCCACCAGACACTTTCTTCCCCCTTCTACTCTTATCCCCCTGACACCTTCTGCCCCTTTCTACTCGTATTCCCCTGACACCTTCTTCATCTTTCTACTCTTATCCCTCTAACACCTGCCCCCTTCTACTCTTATCCCTCTGACACCTTCTGCACCCTTCTACTCTTATCCACCTGACACCTTCAGCGCCCTTCTACTCTTATTCTCCTGACACCTTCTGCATCCTTCTACTCTTATCCACCTGAACCCTTCTACTCCTATCCCCCTGACACCTTCTGCACCCATCTACTCTTATCCCCCTGACACTATCTGCCCCCTTCTACTCTTATCACCCTGACACCTTCTGCCCACTTCTACTCTTATCACCCTGACACCTTCTGCCCACTTCTACTCTTATCACCCTGACACCTTCAGCGCCCTTCTACTCTTATTCTCCTGACACCTTCTGCACCCATCTACTCTTATCCCCCTGATACTATCTGCCCCCTTCTACTCTTATTCACCTGAAAGCTTCAGCCCCCTTCAACTCTTATTCTCCTGACACCTTCTGCTCCTTCTACTTTTACTTACATGACACCTTCAGCCCCCTTCTGCTCTTATTCCCCTGACACCTTCTGCATCCTTCTACTTTTATTCTCCTGACACTTTTGGCCCCTTTCTACGCTTAATCCCCCTGACACCTTCTCCACCCTTCTACTCCTATCCACCTGACACTTTCTTTCCCCTTCTACTCTAATCCCTCTGAAACCTTCTTCATCTTTCTACTCTTATCCCCCTGACACCTTCTGCCCCCTTTCACTCTTATTCCCCTGACACCTTCTTTATCTTTCTACTCTTATCCCCCTGACACCTTCTGCATCCTTCTACTCTTATCCACCTGGAACCTTCTGCACCCTTCTACTCCTATCTACCTGACACCTTCAGCCCCCTTCTACTCCTATTCCCCTGACACCTTCTGCATCCCTCTACTCTTATCCACCTGAACCCTTCTACTCCTATCCACCTGACACTTTCTTCCCCCTTCTACTCTTATCCCCCTGACACCTTCTGCACCCATCTACTCGTATCCCCCTGACATTATCTGTCCCCTTCTACTCACCTGAAACCTTCAGCCCCCTTCAACTCTTATTCTCCTGACACCTTCTGCTCCTTCTACTCTTACTTACATGACACCTTCAGCCCCCTTCTACTCTTATTCCCCTGACACCTTCTGCATCCTATTACTTTTATTCTCCTGACACTTTTGGCCTCTTTCTACGCTTAATCCCCCTGACACCTTCTCCACCCTTCTACTCCTATCCACCTGACACTTTCTTCCCCCTTCTACTCTTATCCCCCTGACACCTTCTGCCCCTTTCTACTCTTATTCCCCTGACACCTTTTTCATCTTTCTACTCTTATCCACCTGGCACCTTCTGCCCCATTCTACTCTTATCCCTCTGACACCTTCTGCATCCTTCTACTCTTATCCACCTGGAACCTTCTGCACCCTTCTACTCCTATTCACCTGACACCTTCAGCCCCTTCTACTCTTATTCACCTGAACCCTTCTACTCCTATCCACCTGACACCTTCTGCCCACTTCTACTCTTATCTCCCTGACACCTTCTGCACCCATCTACTCTCATCCCCCTGACACTATCTGCCCCCTTCTACTCTTATTCACCTGAAACCTTCAGCCCCTTCAACTATTATTCCCCTGACACCTTCTGCATCCTTCTACTCTTATCCACATGACACCTTCTGCCCCCTTCTACTCTTATTCTCCTGACACATTTGGCCCCTTTCTACGCTTATCCCCTGACACCATCTGCATCTTTCTACTCTTATCCACCTGACACTTTTTGCCCCCTATACTCCTATTCTCCTGACACTTTTGGCCCTTTTCTATATGTATCCTCCTAACACCTTCTGGATCCTTCTACTCTTATCCACCTGACACCTCCTGCCCCTTCTACTATTATCCCCTTGTCACCTTCTGCATCCTTCTACTCTTATCTACCTGCCCCTTTATACTCTTACTTTCCTGAGACTTTGGCCCCTTTCTACGCTTATCCTCCCGACACCTTCTGCATCCTTTTACTCTTATACACCCGACATCCTCTTCCCCCTTCTACTATAATCCCCCCTGAAACCATCTGCATCCTGCTACTCTTATTTTATTGAAACTTTTGGCCCCTGTCTAGACTACATTTATCTCCCTGAGACCTTCTGCGTCCTTCTACTATTACCCTCCTGGCACTCTTACTCTTGTAGCAACCTCTAGTGTGCTAGGTTAGGTGTACACAGTGCCGGCCTAGGACATTGTGCTGCCTGGTACCAAGAATGAAATGCTGCCCACCTCTAAAAAAAAAAAAAATCACGCCCACCAAAAGGATATCATTTTATATCATGATAAGATAAGAGGACATGTCATGGCTCAATAAAAAGGACCTGTTATGGCTGTAATTATGTTTAGGAGTATAAAGAGGTCATGGCACTATACGTGTATATATAAGTATAGAGAGGACATGTCATGGCTCAATACATGTATGTAGGAATATAAAGAGGACCTGTCATGGCTCTATTCATGTATAGGAGTATAACGATCATGGCACTATACGTGTATATATAAGTATAAAGAGGACCTGTCCTGGCTCTATAGATGTATGTAGGAATATAAAGAGGAAAGTGCCGCCTGGGACCGAAGTACCATCGGGTCACATAGCAGGGCCGGCCCTGGGTGTCCATACTGTAGTTAGTTGTTAAAATAGGAAAATTAGGCTTAGCTGAGAGCCAGGCTGGGGTTCAGGTACAGGTACCTCCCTTTGCGCAGCCATGCCATTCTGCCGACGTAAATGTGCGTTGGTCGGCAGGTGGTTAATGACATTAGGGAAGCTGCCATGTTTGCTTCAAATCACCAGCAGTTCAACGATGTCCGCAGTTGGCCCGGTGCTGTCTCAAGTAGGCAAACGAGAAATTAGCATTTCCCGGGTTCATCTTGACAGCCCGAGACTGGAAGTCGTCAGAAAGCAGCCAGAATATACAAATTTCTGCTCAGTCCTCTAGTGAAACAAAACTATTAGTCTCATTCTGAAGTTTACTTTCATTTAATTAAAAACAGCACGTCCTGGGATCTGTGCAGCAGCGGATGTATTTAATTAATCATCTTTGGAATCTGAAAACGGGAGTCAGAGGGTCTGAAGATTTCAGGAGTACCCGGCGTCTAATTAAACTTCTGAAAGGTTAATTTCATTTCCAGAGGCAGGCTTCTCATCGCTGGACCCAAATGGTCCTCTACGCAAGTGTCTCAATGCAAAATTACACTAATGGACTGACCTTTTGTGGGTTTTGATTTCTGATTAAATTGGAGACATATTAAATAATGCAGGGATATGCTTGCCATTAATTCTGCAAGAAAGCCAACAGCAGTCGCTTGCATTTTTTTTTTCTTTTTGTCTTTCTTGGATTTTGGCAAGCTACTGTCATTTTATAGTGGATCAAAGAAATGCCCTATATATTGGCACTCATTCTACAATGCCTTGAAAAAATATTCACACCCCTTGAAATATTAATTGTGTTAAAACCAAAAACGTAGATGTATTTTATTGGGATAAAATAGACCAGGGGTCGCCAAACTGCAGCCCGAGGGCCACATGTGGCCCTTAGCTAGCCTTTGCCAACCTACGAGATTGAAATTTACTGGCACGACACCCGAAATTTACTGGCGCAGCCACGTTTTTACTGTCATTTCACAAAAGTTACTATGTTACATTTTTAGGTGCAAATTTCAGTATTCAGGCTACAAACAAGTACGCTAGGCAAATAGCAATGTGATTTAACTACTTGAGGCCCGCGCTATAGCCGAATGGCGTTCCCCGCGCATGCTCCAGAGCGCGCAGCGGGGAAACTCTGTGTTGGCAGTGTCCCTTGGACACAGCCAATTACAGATCGCCGCAAACAGCCAATCAGAGTGCCCGTTTGCGATGCGATCTGTGCGACCAATGAGAGATGATCTCAAATGTAAACATATGAGATCATCTCTCATTGCCGGCTCACACAGAGACAGCGTCCTGTCATGGAGAGAGGAGACCGATCTGTGTCCCTTGTACATAGGGACACAGATCGATCACCTCCCCAGTCAGCCCCCCTCCCCCACAGTAAGAACACTATGCAGGGTACACATTTAACCCCTTCCTCACCCCGTAGTGTTAACCCCTTCAATGCCAGTCACATTTATACAGTAATTAGTGCATATTTATAGCACTGATCGCAGTATAAATGTGAATGGTGTCAAAAGTGTCCGATGTGTCCGCCATAATGTCGCAGGCCCAATAAAAAAATCGCAGATCGCCACCATTTCTAGTAAAAAAATAAAATAAATAATAAAATAAAAAAAATTCTGTCCCCTATTTTGTAGGCGCTATAACTTTTGCTCAAACCAGTCGCTTATTGCGATTTTTTTTTATTTTTTTTTTACCAAAAATATGTAGAAGAATACGTATCCGCCTAAACTGAGAAAAGAATGTATTTTTTAAAAAAAATTAAGCTATTTATTATAGCAACAAGTAAAAAATATTGTATTTTTTTTTTAAATTGTCGCACTTTTTTGTTTATAGTGCAAAAAAAAAAAAACGCACAGGCGATCAAATACCACCAAAAGAAAGCTCTACTTGTGTGGAAAAAAGGACGTAAATTTTGTTTGGGAGCCACGTCGCACGACCGCGCAATTGTTAGTTAAAGCGACGCAGTGCCGGAAGCTGAAATTTCACCTGGGCAGGAGGGGGGTATATGTGCCCAGTAAGCAAGTGGTTAAGGTAGATATTAAGGTAAAAAAATACATATTTTTGTTATTTTCGATATAATAAGGGCAATTTATTTTGTCACATCACCCCCTGCCACCATCCCCCTCTGCCACCAACACCCCCTGCCTTCACCCCCCTCTGCGGTGCCACAATCTCCCTCTGCCTCCAATCTCCCTCTGCCTCCAATCTCCCTCTGCCTCCAATCACCCCCTGCCTACATCATCCCCTGCCCCACCCCCCTTTGTGGTGCCACCCTCCCACTCTGCGGTGCCACCAACACCCCTGCCTCCAATCTCCCCCAGGCCCCCTGCCTCCAATCTCCCCCAGGCGACCTGCCTACAATAACCCTCTGCCTCCATCGTCCCCTGTCTCCACCCCCCTCTGCGGTGCCCCCAACAACCACTGTCTCCATCCCCAACCCTCTGCGGTGCCACTATCCCCCCCTGCCTCCAATCATCCCCTGCCTACAATCTCCCCCTGCCTTAGAGTTGCCACCTCATCCCTTTAAAACCGAACACATATTAATTACACAGGTTCTGTGGCTAATTAAGGTGGTAATTAAACTTACTTGGTGCTTTACCTGCATTAAATTAGCCTCAGAACCTGTGTAATTCATATGTGTTCGGGTTTAAAGGGATGAGGTGGCAACCCTACCCTGCCTCCATCTCCCTCTGTGGTGCCCCCGCAGCCACCATCACCCCCTGCCTCCAATCACCCCCTGCCTTCTACGAAACACTGCCTCCAATCTCCATGCGCAGTTCCAAGCCGAACCGATCTCGGCTATTTTTACTGGCACATTCCCGCAACCACAGACATTTACGAACGGGGGGAAAAAGTGCCCGTTTTTACAAACTGTCCATAAAAATAGGGACGGTTGGCAACACTGTTCCTCCCGCTGATATGAGGCACTATTCCTCTCACTGAAACCAACAATAGGGCACTATTTCTTCCACTGATACCAATGATGGGATACTATTATTCCTACTACTAGGGGCACTACTCCTCCTCCTATTTACCACCAACCATTAGGCCATATTTATTCTCACCGATGCCGGGCTTAGGACATTTTCTGTCCCCGCTAGCCACAGTTTGGCCCTTTTAAAGTCTGAAGGACAATAATCTGGCCCTTTTATTTGAAAGGTTTGGAGACCCCTGTGATAGACCAACACAAAGTGGCACATTGTGAAGTGGAAGAAAAATGATAAATGGTTTTCAAAATTTTAAGTGGTATGAATACTTCTTCAATGCAGCCTATCTGCTCTACACTTTAGTTCCTCCCTAATAGCTTCTAATCTGACATGCAACAAAAAAAAACATATACTTATGATACTGAAGTGGCTACTGGATGCCTAACCTGGCTCAAGCCTATGCTGGTTATCAAGCCCTAAGCCAAAACTAGCTTTAGAATCCCAGACCAGTAGGGAAAGGGTGGACTAGAAAAACAGGAGATGCATATAAACTATATTGCAAAAAAAGTGGGCTCACCTACCAATATACTGGAAGGTGACCGCTGCACAAACCATAGCACAGACCTAGCTATCTGGCACCCAATTGGCTGAAAGGACAGGCGATCCTTATTGGGCGTCTAGGAAGCCACCATGATGCAGAGAGGACACAGGATCCACTGCCCGCTGCCCATAGGTGCTCACAACCCGCAGCCCATAGACAGGCCGTCTTTAATATGGTTTGGGCCCTGGGCAAAAAAAAATGTGGGCCCTCCTCCAGCTTATTTTGGGCCTGGCTGGTTCACATGTATGTGTTTTTGCAGGCACAGCAGCCCATTGATTTGAATGGGCTGCCATGCCTTTGTTTCCTGCAGAAAAAAGGTGCATTCAGCATTTTAAAAATACAGTTGCCTTGAAATTTATTCTGCTTTTGCACCTGCTACTTACCTGCAGTTCTTACACACACAAACGCACTGTGTTTTTAAAAGCGTGACCTAAACGTCTAAAAGTGCAGCAAGTTTGACAGTGCAGGAACTGCAGATAAGTCACAGCAGACAGCAGAATGGACAGACAGTGCTGTATTTCATTGGTTGATGGGCATAGGTGTGCCGTGTGCGCAGCCTATTACATGAGGCATGCGCTTTTCTTTGCAGGAAACGCAGGCATGGCGGCCCATTCAAATGAATGGGCTGCTGTGCCTGCGCAAATGTGGGCCGCCAAAACACATACATGTGAACCAGCCAGGCCTAAAATAAGCCCATCAAGCAGTTAGATACAGACAGTAATGCCATGTGCTCTGAGGCCTCACTCAGCCTGGACTGCAGGTCTGTGATTTAAAGAGTTCATGTATTTTACACATGACATGGCATGGGGTCCCATGGTGCTAAAGCAGAATGGACAGACAGTGCTGTGACCCCATGCCATGCCATGTATAAAATACAGGAACTTTTTAAAACACTGACCAGGCCTGCAGTGAATCATCAAATATTATAAAGACTTTGGGCACACTCTACAGAAAACTTCTATTTACAATATAGTTTAGCAAACAGTGACATACCTGGAGGAGCAGGACATGAAGAAGAAGTCAGCCTCGGGAAGATCAAACTAGGGATGCTATAAAACCACATTCTAATTCACTTTTATATACAAGCGGCACCCAGTGGCAGGAACGGAGAAATGCATGTCTTAAGGGAAGCCAGGGGTGCTGTACATTTTAAAACACTGGGAAGGGAAGCAGTACTGGCACTGGCTGCGTGCCGCTGATGATTTTCAGCGCTGATATGTGGGCAGCACAGGGGCTTAACGGGCGGCTCTGCTTTGGGCCCCCAACAGTGACAGGGCCCTGGGCAGCTGCCCCTGTTTGCCCTATGGTAAAGACGGCCCTGCCCATAGGAGCCCGCAACCTTTACTTCTGGTTAGTTCACAGGAGTCACGCCTTGACGCGTTTGGTCACTTCCTGACTTTGTCTGGTTCCTGGTTTGTTCCCGGTCCATGGAATGCACACGTCACTTCTGGTTAGTTCACAGGAGTCACACTCTGACACGTTTCGTCACTTCCTGGCGTCGGTTGAGACGAGGTCAGGAAGTGACGAAACGCGTCAAGGAGTGACTCCTATTACGGTGACCACACTCAGATTTACATTATATTATGTTAGAGATTTATTGCTTTGGGTACGTTTGAGTTGTAAGGGGTTTTGGTGGTTTCATTAATCATTTATAAAGCAGTACTACTCTGAAGCTCTGGAAACTTTATTAATTTACATGTTGCTGCTGGATCCCTGTATTAAGCAATTGAATTTGGTGGAAAAGTGTAGTTTGCAGGGGATGACCAGGGTGATTTAAGGCGCATCTGATTCCAAATTTTGGTGAGTGCATCCCCAAAAGGGGAAACGCCCCCTCACATGGTGAAAATCCTTTGGCGAAAGGTGCACTGATTTCATATTGATTACATTGCCAATCACAGTCGTCCTCCTCTGCACCACTGTGGTTTCCTGTATGAACTTTATAGGGAAGTCTGTCAAACTGTGGTCTGATTGAAGAGCTGCTACAATATTATTGTGGACTCTTTGATCTTGGAGTGTTTTTAATATTGTTTTTATTCAGTGTATTTCACTGTTCAGAATGCGCCCCATGAATGTCTGAACCTCAAAAAGCACAGAAGCAATAGGAATGAATGCAGAGAGCTTAGAACAAATTTGTTTACAGGGAAATATCATGTCAGTACACTTTTAACTGTCACTTCTAACACAACGATGCTCTACGCAGGTTAATATATAACTCCTTATCATGCTGGTAAAAAAAACGCTGCTCGATCAAGACGATTCATTGCTGTAATTAGTGCCGAGCATTAGTGAGAGCATTCTAAAATTGTACAGTCATATATAGAAACCGTCCCCGCAATTGCTGCATGATTATCCAGAGTCTTCTAGATCTATGTCTAAACACCATAAGCTTAATACTTCCCCAGGATACAGGTTTATTCTCTTCCTCCAAGAATAGAAGAAATGACAGTTGGTAAGTTGACAGTTGGAGAAGAACAGTTATCAGAGTGAATGTGACACATACTGCAAATCAGTGGCGGCTGATGCTCAAAATTTTTGGGGGGCGCAAACAACAACAAAATAATGACAATTGCAACCTCACTGTGCCCATCAAATGCAGCCACTGTGCCCATCAAATGCAGCCACTGTGCCATGCCATCAATCGTCACCACTGTGCCATCAATTGTTGCCACTGTGCCATGCTTTCAAATGCAGCCACTGTGCCATGCAACGCAGCCACTGTGCCATCATTTATCACCACTGTGCCCATCAATTGTCACCACTGTGCCATGCCATCAAACGCAGCCACTGTGCCCATTAATTGTCACCACTGTGCTCATTAATTGTCACCACTGTGCCATGCCATCAAACGCAGCCATGGTGCCATCAATTGTCACCACTGTGCCATCAATTGTCGCCACTGTGCCATGCCAAACGCAGCCACTGTGCCATCAAACGCAGCCACTGTGCCATGCCATCAAACGCAGCCAGTGCACCATCAATTGTTACCACTGTGCCCATCAATTGTCACCACTGTGCCATCAAACACAGCCACTGTGCCATGCCATCAGTTGTTAGCACTGTGCCCACATCAATTGTTAGCACTGTGCCCACATCAATTGTTAGCACTGTGCCCACACCAATTGTCGCCACTGTGCCCACACCAATTGTCGCCACTGTGCACGTTAATTGTCACCACTGTGTCCTGTAAAATGCTGCCCCCTTGCCCCCCCGCCCAGCACTTACCTTTCTCGGGTCAGCCATCCTCCTTCCACGGTCCCGCAGTGTCTTCTCCCGCCCTCGATGACGCTTCAGACAATCAGGTTACCGGTAACCAGAACAGGTGAACCTGATTGGCTGAGACGCCTGTCAGTGTTATCCAAGGAACACACCCCCCGTGCGTACCCTGGATAACTATTTGGAAGCCCATTACAGCCTGAGGGTCGCTGGCTCTGATAAGCACTTCCACAGCCAACCAGCTTCCGTTATTCAGATGGCCGGCAATCACCAGGGCACACGGCAAGCAGGAAACAGGAAACCAAACACACAATATTGTTTGGGCAAGGCACTCTTGGACAGATCCTTAAGTGCATTATATATTTGTGTCACCTGCAGGGTTCATATCATTATACAGTAAATGCATAGAAGAGAGAAAAGAATGCCTAAATTCTATTGTTTTAACCACTTGCCGACCGCTGCACGACTATTTACGTTGACAGAATGGCACGGGCAGACAGATTGGCGTACAGGTACGTCCATTTAAATCTGTCGCCCAGTGCGGCCGCGGGTCCCGGGAACTCGAAATTTCCCGGGAGTCCTGCGATTGGGAACAGTCATCAGTGATGTGTCACGTGTAGCAACGCCCCCTAACAGTAAGCATCACTTCCTAGGGATCACTTAACCCCTGCAACGCCACCTAGTGGTTACCCCCTTGCCAGTGAAAGGTAAAGGTAAGTACCGAGAAAGGTAAGTACCCACTGCCAGTGTCATTTTTACAGTAAAAGCATTTTTATAGCACTGATTGCTATAAAAACCAAGTCAAAGCATTTTTATAGCACTGATTGCTGTAAAAATGACAATGGTCCCAAAATGGTGTCAAAGGTGTCCAATGTGTCCGCCATAATGTCGCAGTCCCGAAAAAAATTGCTGATCGCCGCCATAACTAGTAAAAACAATATTATTAAAAATGCCATAAAACAGTACCCTATTTTATAGACGCTATAACTTTTGCGCAAACCAATAAATAAATGCTTATTGCGATTTTTTTACTATGTAGAAGAATACGTATCAGCCTAAACTATGGAAAAAAAAAATTTTTTTGGAGATATTTATTATAGCAAAAAGTAAAAAATATTGCATTTCTTTCAAATTTTTTGCTTTTTTTTGTTTATAGCGCAAAAAATTCAAATTGCAGAGGTGATCAAATACCACCAAAAGAAAACTCTATTTGTGGGAAAAAAAGGACGTCAATTTTGTTTGGGAGCCACGTCGCATGACCGTGCAGTTGTCAGTTAAAGCGACGCAGTGCCGAATCGCAAAAAGGGGCCTGGTCTTGGACCACAAAAATGGTCCGGGGCTGAAGCGGTTAAACGTTAACATTCACATTAAAAACATCCTTTTTTATCCAATTTTTGGCTTTACTTTGTTTACAAATTAGATATCTTGTGGTAAGTCTTTTGTGCCTCTATTCTGCTCAAACTCAAAAAATTGCGAACTGTTATACTGTTAAAGGTATTATTCATGAAATATTATATGTTATATGTTATATTTACATTGTTAAAATATACTGTATGTATTTTTTGATTACCATCTTATTTACATACATCTTCTTGTTTGTTCTTTTCTGATACGCTGTACTCCTGAGGAAGCTCCATTTAGAGCGAAACATGTCGAGCGGACCACTACTACAACAAGTCTTCTCACATTGTTGAAGCCTAATACATTTCATAACATCGGATGGTTTTTATATTTATTTATTATCAATTAAAAATACATTTTTTTTTCTATAAATGATGTGTCAGTACACTTTATTAGCTCCGCTTTAAAAGTCCCAGGGTCCTTAGGTACCCTTCCCTCCATTCTTTATAACTATTTACATATGGGATGAGGTGCTTCAATTTGAAAGTCTGCATATCCACACAATATTGCATCCTGTTTCTAGCATTAAAACTAGGGTTGTCCCGATACCGATACCAGTACCTAAATAGAATACTTCCCCCCCCCCGCCGCTGCCGCCGCCGCATCGAAAGCCGCCGCATGGGTTAAACGGCGTGCGGGAACATCACAGCTTTCATTTCAATAGCTGTAGTTTTCCCGCTGCCTATAGACACTCCCCCTTGCTCGGGATTGGATGGGTGATCGTGATCTGTCCAATCCCGAGCCAGGGGGAGAGTTTATACTCGCGGGCAAAACGTCTGGAGGGACATGGCTGAAGGGACATGGCTGCATATGTGAGGGACATGGCTGAAGTGACATGGCTGCATATGTGAGGGACACGGCTGCATATGTAAGCAACATGGCTAGAGGGACATGGCTGAAGGGACATGGCTGCATATGTGAGGGACATGGCTGAAGGGACATGGCTGCATATGTGAGGGACATGGCTAGAGGGACATGGCTGCATATGTGAGGGACATGGCTAGAGGGACATGGCTGAAGGGACATGGCTGCATATGTGAGGGACATGGCTAGAGGGACATGGCTGGAGGGACATGGCTGGAGGGACATGGCTGCATATGTGGGGGACATGGCTGAAGGGACATGGCTGCATATGTGAGGGACATGGCTAGAGGGACATGGCTGAAGGGACATGGCTGCATATGTGAGGGACATGGCTAGAGGGACATGGCTAGAGGGACATGGCTGGAGGGACATGGCTGGAGGGACATGGCTGCATATGTGGGGACATGGCTGCATATGTAGGGGACATGGCTGGGGGGGACATGGCTGCATATGTGGAGGACATGGCTGCATTTGGGGACACATTTAAAAAAAAGTATCGGTATTCGGTATCGGCGACTACTTAAAAAAAAAATCGGTACTTGTACTCGGTCCTAAAAAAGTGGTATCGGGACAACCCTAATTAAAACAATGAGTTTGGTTTGGCGGTCATCCAAAACTTGAGCTCACCACCTCCATGCTGGTAATGGGCACTGCAATGGATTCACCGCTCGTTCCTCACCAACATCAACAGTGAATCTGAATTCCACGTAGTCACATGCCGATGCGTATGTGTATGGGCCAGATTCAGGTAGAGTTGCGCTGGAGTAATTCGATATGCGCCACGTAACTGTGAAGATGCGCCGTTGTTTCTATGTGGCCGTACCCACCAAACTAGATGCGACAGAAAACGGGCCATTTCTGATCGGCTTAACTTTCCGACGCCAGAGTCTCGTCAGCGCATAATTTCGCTTGGCGCATCAGTCGCGCCTATTGATTTCCCCTGCAAATATGCAAATGAGGGAGATTTCCCGATTCGCGAATGGATTAGCACCATACGCCGGCTACATGCGCCGCGTGTATCTCGTCCGTCCGGCGCAAAGTTATTTCTACAAATAGCTGCTTTATCTTTACTCCAGACGGCCACAGGTCAGCAGGAGAGCAGCTACAGCAGCGTTACCGACAATAAGAGCTAGCTGAGCACCCCCACTTGCAGGACAACACCTCTGTCCATGCTTGTCTGTCAACTTTTACAGCCATGGAGGAAGACATCATAGGTCTCCATAGCCGAGATGACGGCTGACAGCTCCTGGCCTTTAGAGTTCAGCTTTCTCCTGTGTGTTTGCGGGGAACGGGAGCAGCCATCTCAGAACAAAAGTAACTTCACTGCGGGGAGGGGGAACAGGATATACTTTAGTGCCGGAATGGCACATCTACGGGCGCATTTAAACGCCCAACGGAACGCATTGCGATGAGGTTTCCCGTGAAGTGGTGCCGACGGAAGTTGTGAGCATGCGCACAAGGGGGCCGAGTGAAGCCTCACTTACTGCGCATGCTCCGTGGATGATGCGCTGAACGTAAGCCTCTGCGCTGGGCTCCGCCCATCATTTACATATGATCACACCCACTTCCACTTGCGTCGGGTTACGCCAGCGCATTATCGTTACTCTGGCGCAAGTTTACGCGCAACTGCTATGTGAATAACAGTACTTGCGCCGAAAGTGTCGGCGGAGTAACGTAAATGAGAAACGTTACTCCAAAGTAAAGAAGCGCCCATGTACCTGAATCTGGCCCTATGTGTTTATATATATATGCTTTGGAGATATCAGAGCGTGATTGTATGCTCCTATAAAGTGAATACTAGGTGGCATATTATATTGTACCCCACATACATTTTGGAATTATGTGGAATTAATTTATATATTTTTGATAAGAATCCCACAATTTAATATGTTAATTCCAAGTTTAATAACCGTATTTGTGATTTTCATGATGACTGAACTGATATCTAATCTAAGGTACTGTATGCTTCAATAGGCAATGTTGAGTTTCCACGGAGAAATGACTGCAGGCTGAAAATATGGTGTTATATTTTTAATGTAGTTCAGCTATAAAAGGTGGGGAACACTGATACCCAGAAGGAGACATTCCTGGCAGGCTGTGTTTAATATACGGTTGATGTAATATTTTCCACTAGAGTTCCAATATGATTTTACACTTTATTCCTGCAGTTCTTGTGTTGGCTCGTAGTGGTTATTGTTGTCACCCAGGGGATTAATGTACAGGGCCGCCCCGGGGAGGTCATTCCAAGGCCAGTGCTATAAACGTGGAACTTTGGGCAGAACTCATTCCATGCAGTGGAGAGATTGTTGATTGTCTTTGCTGCTTTAGTGCCGATAAAGATTCTTCTACACAACCAACATCCTTGTAGCTGGTCTGAGTTGTCACCCACCTCTGTAAAGTATACAGCAAGACTAGGATAATGCCACAGTCCTTCAGGGGATTCAACTTTTGCATTGGCACATTGCTAATGTAGGACAATATATATACATTCTTGATATAGGGATTATGAGAATTGTAAACAGAACGTAAGCCAATAGTATATAGAGCCATTGGTCCAAATATTAAACTTCCTACAAACTTTAGAGTTATTGAAAATAACAAATAATCTCTCCTTGTTCACAAAAGATTTCTATTGAAATTTCCCACTGACATAACATTAGTACATAATTCCTCCCACTGATACCAATGATGGGGCACTATTCCTCCCACTGACATCAATGATGTGGCACTATTCCTCCCACTGACACCAATGATGGGGCACTATTCCTCCCACTGATATCAATGATGTGGCACTATTCCTCCCACCAATACCAATGATGGGGCACTATTCCTCCCACTGATACCAATGATGTGGCACTATTTCTCCCACCAATACCAATGATGGAACACTATTCCTCCCACCAATACCAATGATGGGGCACTATTCCTCCCACCAATACCAATGATGGAGCACTATTCCTCCCACTGATACCAATGATGTGGCACTATTTCTCCCACCAATACCAATGACGGGACACTATTCCTCCCACTGATACCAATGATGGGGCACTATTCCTCCCACTGATACCAATGATGTGGCACTATTTCTCCCACCAATACCAATGATGGAACACTATTCCTCCCACCAATACCAATGATGGGGCACTATTCCTCCCACCAATACCAATGATGGAGCACTATTCCTCCCACTGATACCAATGATGTGGCACTATTTCTCCCACCAATACCAATGACGGGACACTATTCCTCCCACTGATACCAATGATGGGGCACTATTCCTCCCACTGATACCAATGATGTGGCACTATTTCTCCCACCAATACCAATGATGGAACACTATTCCTCCCACCAATACCAATGATGGGGCACTATTCCTCCCACGATACCAATGATGGGGCACTATTCCTCCCACCAATACCAATGATGGGCCACTATTCCTCCCACCAATACCAATGATGGGCCACTATTCCTCCCACTGATACCAATAATGGGCCACTATTCCTCCCACCAATACCAATGATGGGCCACTATTCCCCCCCACCAATACCAATGATGGGGAACTGTTGCTCTTACTGATACCAATGATTGGGCACTCTTACCCCAACTGGCACCAATGATAGGGGCACTATTACTTCCACTAATACCAATGATGGAACACTATTCCTCCCAGTGATACCAGTGATGGGGCACTATTCCTCCAACTGGCACCAATAATGGGACACAAACATCCCCATAGACACACTCCTAAACCTTGTGGACGACCTTCCCAGAAGAGTTGAAGCTGTTATAGCTGCAAAGGGTGGGCCAACTCAATGGAAAAGAGTACAGCTCCAAGCCTTACGACCTATACTGTGCTCCCGCCCTGTAGTACTGACAGGTGCAGACTCTTCGCTGATCTGTGGAAAAAAGAAATTATCCTGGACTGCCGCACTCTGGGCAGACGGTGGCAACCTTTTGGCCTTTTGGAATCTCCTATTGAATTTCAAACAAATCTTCTTATGTAATGCATTTGGATTAAATGAGGCCCAGATGGGTAAGTTGGTTGCTCAATGCCAATTATTTGATGTATTCACATCTGTATTTGTCTCTGTACATGTATCAGTTACTGTTATTACAAATAATTAATATAAGACCCAGGCTTATTTTCAGGGAAACACGGTATGTAAGGTTGCACATCTGTGCAAAGCCCTGTGTCGAATGTGCATTTAAACCCGCTGATTTATCTGGATCAATATAAACAGAAAGCCAACCAAAGGATGGAACAAAACCAAAGCTAAGCCATTTCCATGGTTCAGCTCAGCTGGAGCAAATAAGTCCAAGAGCTTTATAAACTTTTGGCGCACTGATTTAATGACGTCCAGATGACATTCAGTATTATATAGAATGTTTACGAAGCACTTTCTGAACACATTGCTTTTGTATTAAAAAATAATGCTTCACGTTTTGAGTCACGACTTACAGATTCTCCGCCATTCTAAAAAGTTGCTAAATGTCTCCCCCTAGAGGATGCTGGGAGATGTACAATATAATATATAGTAGAATGATGTTCCTGGCTAGCAATTTGAATTCATTTTTCATCATCTTTATACAGGAAAAATCTGATCCATTAGGTTGCTGTCATGAATGTAACATCTACCTCAACGCAGGTGGTCAGACACTATAGCTATATGTGCTTCACCTTTAGCAGCCCCCTTTCCCTTAAGACAAGCAGGCCTACCGGTACTTAGTTGCCCCAAGGACTTATACACAATGCTATACCAGGGCAAACAACAGACTACTTTGAGTTTAGCTGACATCATGGTTCTAAGACGGTCCAGGAAATAAGGCAGGCTGAGTTCAGGGAATAGTCCAATATCCAATCCGGGTCATACACAGGAAAATCCAACAGCAAAGCAAGGCAGACAAATGGGAAGCTTAAACAGGAAAGATGCAGGTAAGTCTGTCTCTATCACAAGCAAGGGATAGAGTGTTCGGTTTGCTTATATCAGGTGCAGGGCAGCCATCACAAATTTTAGGGCCCCTTACACAGTTTTTTTTAAAATAATAAAACATTTAAAAACCGGGAGGGTTTTTTAAATAAAACTGGATGTGTAATGCAAAAAAAAAAAAAAACGTAAGGGGGGCCAGCAGGGCCCCTGGGGGTCATCGGGCCCCTTACAGGTGTAATGCCTGTACCCCCTGATGGTGGCCCTGATCAGATGAATGATAAGATAAATCATCTTGCAGGTGAACACAGACAAGGGAAAAGCAACAATCAACACCTGGGTGCTGGAATGAGGAACTAAGTGATCATGTTAGTTGCTACGTTTCAGAAGCTGTTTGTTGGGCTCCCCTATTGATTTTAACCACTTCAGGTCCGCGTCATTGTCGAAAGACGGCAACAGCGCGGACCTGAGGCGCCGGGGTCACGTTTTTGGACGTCGCATCGCCGAGGATTCGATGCGTGTACACGGCGGCCGCGGTGTCCTTCAGAGAGCCATAATTCTAGCACTAGACCTCCTCTGTTAGGCTGCTTTCACACTGAGGCACTTTACAGACGCTATAACGCTAAAAATAGCGCCTGCAAAGCTCTGGGGGCTTTCACACTGGAGTGGTGCGCTGGCAGGACGATTAAGAAAAAGTCCTGCAAGCCGCATCTTTGCAGCGCCGTAAGAGCTCCTAAAGCACCCCTGCCCATTGAAATCAACCCTTTTCAGCTGCTAGCGGGGATTAAAAGCACTCTTAGGCCCTGTACACACGATCAGACATGTCCGATGAGACTTGTCAGACGGACCGTTTTCATCAGACAACTCTGAACTTGTCTGATGGTCTGATGTGCATACACACCATCGGACCAAAATCCGATCAGACCAAAACGTATAACACGACGTGATGAAAAAACAAAGTTCAATGCTTCCAAGTATGCGTCGACTTGATTCTGAGCATGCGTGGGTTTTTGGTCCGATGATTTTGTGTACTAACCATCGAACCTGTCCGACGGACAGGTTCCATCAGACAGGAAAAACGGTCCGATAGGCCGTACACACTGCGGACCAGTTTCAGCGGACATGTTCGATCACGTGTACGCGGCCTTATAGCGGCAGAAATATGTGAAAAAAAAGGTAAACCGGTGCTAAAAAATACCGGTGCTTTACCACCGATGCCCCCAATGCCTCGGTGCGAAAGTAGCCTAACTCTAAACGGGCAACCTGTAAAAAAAAAAAAAAACGTTGCCTATGGAGATTTTTAAGTACCGTCGTTTGTCCCCATTCCACGAGCGTGCGCAATTTTGAAGCATTACATGTTTGGTATCTATTTACTCGGTGCAACCTCATCTTTCACATTCTACAAAAAAATTATAATAATAATAAATAAAATAAATTCTGTCCATTTCTTCCCAAAAATAAAGTGCATTTCTTCCCAAAAATTTGCATTTAAAAAAACACCATTGCGCAAATACAGTTTGACACTAAATATTGCAACGACCAGCATTTTATTCTTTAGGATCTCTGCAAAAAAAATTATATTTATATATATTTTATATATATATATATATATATATATATATATATATATATATATACACACATATATATATTGTAAGATTTGGGGAATCAGACTCCAGTGGCAGGTGCATTTTTAAGGGCTTGGTAGCACACTTTTATTTAAAAACTCACAAAAGGTTCACATATGCAATAGCATCCCTCGCAGGGGGTTTCCACCATTACTGCATTGTACAAACTAAAGAGCTTAGCCTCCTGGCTTTCAATCCTGGCATCAGACGGCTTCAGGCCTCTAGCCTAAGCCCAAGTTCTGTTCCTCAGAACACACAGCGTTTCCCAGAGATAAGCTCAATCCTTGCTTTTCTCCTAGTCAGCGACTTGCTGCTCAAACATAAAGCGGCATCTGCAACCTGCAGATCTGCACACACTAGCTGCAATTCATGCAGCCTCACTGACGCCTTTCAGAGAGTTGGGAGCTCACCTGGCTCCCAGGGACCAAACTTCCTGTCTGTGGGTGGGGCCCTGAATACTGTTCAGGTGAGCCTTAAAAAGCCCAAAACACAGCTGACCCATTAACCGCATGTACATTTACGTCGGCAGAATGGCACCGACAGTCACATCAACGTATATATATACGTTGGTGCCTTGGGGGGGGGATCGGGGGTCCGATCGGACCCCCCCCCCCGTACATGCGGCGGTCCGCGCGGCTGCAGGAGCGATCCGACAAGAGGGGGCGGCTATCCGTTTTCACCCGCCCCCTCCGGATCGCTCCCAGCCAATGCGCGCGCCCGCCCGCCCTGTCACTTTCTCCTCCTGTGTAAACACAGGAAGGAGGAAGCTATCTGATCTCTCCCTCGGCGTTTTTTTCAAGCGCCGCTGAGGAGAGATCACAACACAACAAGTAAGTCTGCACTAACAGCACACTTACACACAGACACAAACACATTTAACCCCCGCGATCGCCCCCCCCCTCCCCCTGTCACAGTGTCACTGAATGCAGTAATCATACATGTATGATTACTGTATTTAGTGTCAGTGTGACAGACAGTCAGTTAGTGTTAGTGTCAGGATAGCCCCCCCACCCCCCCCCCCCCAATAAAGTTTTAACCCCTTGATCACTGCCCTAGTTAACCCTTTCACTCCCTATTGCCAGCATCACTAAGCGATCATTTTTCTGATCGCTGTATTAGTGTCGCTGTTCCCGTTAGGTAGCTAATTTTTTTTTATTGCGATTTTTTTTTACTAAAGACATGTGGCCAAATAAATTTTGGCCTAAATGTTTGACTAAAATTTAGTTTATTGATTTTTCTTATAACAAAAAGTAAAAAATATTGTTTTTTTTTCAAAAATGTCGCTCTATTTTTGTATATAGCGCAAAAAAAAAAAAAAATCGCAGAGGCGATCAAATACCACCAAAAGAAAGCTCTATTTGTGGGGAAAAAAGGACGCGAATTTTGTTTGGGAGCCACGTCGCACGACCGCGCAATTGTCTGTTAAATCGACGCAGTGCCGAATCGCAAACACCCCTTGGGTCATTTGCCAGCGTATTGGTCCGGGTCTTAAGTGGTTAACATGTGTTTCTTTAGAGAATCTGCCGTAAAGTAGCCATTTCTCACCCCGGACAGGGTCCCATCCTCACAATATATATACATATATATATATATATACATATATATATATATACATATATATATATATATATATATATAAAATGTTTGGGGGTTCTAAGTAATTTTCTAGCAAAAAATACTAATTTAAACTTGTAAACAACAAATGTAAGAAAAGGGCCTGGTTAAATGAAAATGTTTAAGCCCAGAGTTCAGCTTTAAATTACAAAATGCCTTTTGCTGTAACAGTCAGGGCTTTTTTTCTGGGGGAACTTGGGGGAACTCAGTTCCACCACCTCTGGCTCAGACCCTTTGGTGCCCGCTCACCACAATCACTTGTAAACACAGAAGTCTGCTTTCTGTGTTTACAAGTGACAGCTGTGTCACCACCTGAACTCTGAATTCTGTATGTAATGCAATCCTGGCATTTAATGCCCCTTTAAGATCCTTCTACTGTTTGTGAAATCTGAACGGGGTCGTGGTTGAGTTCCTGCACCTATTTTCGGAGAAAAAAAGCTCTGGTAACAGTAATGTGTATTGTATTTATTTATTTGTAATTATTTATTTTTAAGTGAAAGTTTTCTATTTTCTAGGACCTCTTATGTCTCAAAATACTGAAATTTATGACCAACAAATAATGGCGTTTGGTGCAATTTTAGAAAGGACTTTCTGCCACTTTTGAAAGTGGAATATTAAAAAAACAATAATAATAATAATATGTCATAGGAGACCTTTTCCTACACACAGCGTAAACAGCAGGTTTTGGGCCCCGATCCAGAAGACAGACTCATTCTTGTCAGTGATAGAGTCTGCACAATCCAGTTAATATAGAGATTAAGTCAGATTTCTCCACAAACCCACTTCAGGCGCAGGTGTAGCGATCAATAACCACTCACCATCAATCGCCTTTCTCTAATTATCATCAGAATGTCGGCTCAGAAGCTGCACTCCGGGGATTGGAGGGATACGATTTCCTGCGATAATTGGAAATCTCCTGATTATGTGGATAGACTGGCCCTAAAGAGACATTTCCCAATGTCATTCATTGAGGTCATACACAAAGAGCCGTAGATCTGCCAAGCTGGTTCCTGCTATCGTTATGGTTCCGTGTGCAGTGCGCAGGCGCAATCCGAGCCGACGGAAAGCTCAGAGCGGAAACAGCTGTTCGTCAGCTGTAGATGCACTCGCTCCTGATGCTTGGTAATACACGCCGCCGCTTTATACAGCAAGGGGGCAGGAAGGGGCAGATGTGATATTGAACATGATGACCCATGGCTTGCTGCGTGTAGGCGCTGTCCAGTAGGACATGATTCACGGCCCATTCTTGGCTCCGCCCCCTTTTCCGGGGATTTCCGCCCCTTGCGGCGTGTAGTATGTGAGCTGTCTCCGCCCCCTGAGCGTGCGCCTGCGCAGTCGATGGCCGCATTAACAGCTGACGATCAGCTGTTGAGTTTGGCTATTTCCGTGGCCTCTTACTGCGCATGCGCGGAGTCTGCGCAGTTGGTTCCGGAACCTATCCAATGGAGGAACCAGTTCGTTAAGACACCGTCACCTATGTGATTTATGGGGCAGGCACGTCTGTTTTTATTCCTTCTGCTTTATGAATTATACTGAAAACATACATTTTAAAATGGTGTGAAGAAGCTGTATGCTTCCAACATTCAGGCTGGATTCACGTCTTTGCACTATTTGTTTCCCCCAAATGCGTTTGCCTTTCAATGAGAAACGCATCAAGCAAGATCAAAAATCCAATCTCAACTGACAAGAACTTATTTTTAGACATGTGCGTTCCCGTTCGTAACGAACGGATTTTCGTACAAATTAGTTAGTATTCGTGCATGCAAATCAATACAAACATCCGAAAAGCTGAGGAACCAAAATACGAAAATTAAGGAATTACGAATAAGCAAAATAACGAACAAGCGAAAATACGAACGTATGATCGGACAATCTTACTAAAATACGAAACACTGAAAAAGCAAAAGAACGAAAATCACATCTATAACGAAAGATTTGCATTCCGTATTTTAAATCCTTTGTCTGTTCGTATTTCCATTTGTGTGTTTTGTAAATTTGTTTCTTTGTCTGTTCGTAAATTTGTGTACTTGTATCGTTCTTTCGAATGGGCACTGGGCAGTGTAGTTAGTGAGTGATGTATCTTACTTAATATCTTAGCCAATCAGCTTATCTCTTTTGTACAGTGTAAAGCCTCGTACACGCGATCAGAATTCAAACAAACCTTTCCGTGGATTTTTGTCCGAAGGGAGTTGGCCGGACTTTTGAAACCGAAAAAGTTTGTCCGATAGAGCGTACACACGGTCAGATTTTTTGGAAAACGCTAATTTTGGCGTTTGTTGGCAAAAAGTCTGACCGTGTGTACGGGGGTTAAGAGAAAGTTTATCTTAATATGGATTATCCGCGTGTTGCGATGTATTTGCGAAAGTACAAAATTACGAATCCATTAAACGAAAATTATTATCTAACAAAATTACGGATTTCGAATCAAAGAAAATAAATTAGACAAAATTACGAATCATTCAGTATAAACGAAAATAAAACTGTTACGAAAATACGAACGGGTCCGAATAGGAAAACTAGAGTCTTACGAAATACGAACGGGTCCGAATAGGAAAACTTGAGTCTTACGAAATACAAACGGGTCCGAATAGGAAAACTTGAGTCTTACGAAATACGAACGGGTCCGAATAGGAAAACTTGAGTCTTACGAAATACGAACGGGTCCGAATGGGAAAACTTGAGTCTTACGAAATACGAACGGGTCCGAATAGGAAAACTTGAGTCTTACGAAATACGAACGGGTCCGAATAGGAAAACTTGAGTCTTACGAAATACGAACGGGTCCGAATAGGAAAACTTGCGTCTTACGAAATACGAACGGGTCCGAATGGGAAAACTTGAGTCTTACGAAATACGAACGGGTCTGAATAGGAAAACTTGAGTCTTATGAAATACGAACGGGTCCGAATAGGAAAACGTGCGTCTTACGAAATACGAACGGGTCCAAATAGGAAAACTTGAGTCTTACGAAATATAAACGGGTCCGAATAGGAAAACTTGCGTCTTACGAAATACAAACGGGTCCGAATAGGAAAACTTGAGTCTTACGAAATACGAACGGGTCCGAATAGGAAAACTTGAGTCTTACGAAATACGAACGGGTCCGAATAGGAAAACTTGAGTCTTACGAAATACGAACGGGTCCGAATAGGAAAACTTGAGTCTTACGAAATACGAACGGGTCCGAATAGGAAAACTTGAGTCTTACGAAATACAAACGGGTCCGAATAGGAAAACTTGAGTCTTACGAAATACGAACGGGTCCGAATAGGAAAACTTGAGTCTTACGAAATACGAACGGGTCCGAATAGGAAAACGTGCGTCTTACGAAATACGAACGGGTCCAAATAGGAAAACTTGAGTCTTACGAAATAGGAACGAGTCCGAATAGGAAAACTTGCGTCTTACGAAATACGAACGGGTCCGAATAGGAAAACTTGAGTCTTACGAAATACGAACGGGTCCGAATAGGAAAACTTGAGTCTTACGAAATACGAACGGGTCCGAATAGGAAAACTTGAGTCTTACGAAATACGAACGGGTCCGAATAGGAAAACTTGAGTCTTACGAAATACGAACGGGTCCGAATAGGAAAACTTGAGTCTTACGAAATACGAACGGGTCCGAATAGGAAAACTTGAGTCTTACGAAATACAAACGGGTCCGAATAGGAAAACTTGAGTCTTACGAAATACGAACGGGTCCGAATAGGAAAACTTGAGTCTTACGAAATACGAACGGGTCCGAATAGGAAAACGTGCGTCTTACGAAATACGAACGGGTCCAAATAGGAAAACTTGAGTCTTACGAAATATGAACGAGTCCGAATAGGAAAACTTGCGTCTTACGAAATACGAACGGGTCCGAATAGGAAAACTTGAGTCTTACGAAATACGAACGGGTCCGAATAGGAAAACTTGAGTCTTACGAAATACGAACGGGTCCGAATAGGAAAACTTGAGTCTTACGAAATACGAACGGGTCCGAATAGGAAAACTTGAGTCTTACGAAATACGAACGGGTCCGAATAGGAAAACTTGCGTCTTACGAAATACGAACGGGTCCAAATAGGAAAACGTGCGTCTTACGAAATACGAACGGGTCTTAATAGGAAAACTAGAGTCTTACGAAATACGAACGGGTCCGATAGGAAAACTTGAGTCTTACGAAATACGAACGGGTCCAAATAGGAAAACGTGCGTCTTACGAAATACGAACGGGTCTTAATAGGAAAACTAGAGTCTTACGAAATACGAACGGGTCCGAATGGGAAAACTTGAGTCTTACGAAATACGAACGGGTCCAAATAGGAAAACGTGCGTCTTACGAAATACGAACTGGTCTTAATAGGAAAACTTGAGTCTTACGAAATACGAACGGGTCCGAATAGGAAAACGTGCGTCTTACGAAATACGAACGGGTCCGAATAGGAAAACGTGCGTCTTACGAAATGCGAACGGGTCCGAATGGGAAAACTTGAGTCTTACGAAATACGAATGGGTCCGAATAGGAAAACTTGCGTCTTACGAAATACGAACGGGTCCGAATAGAAAAACTTGCGTCTTACGAAATACAAACGGGTCCGAATAGGAAAACATGCGTCTTACGAAATACGAACGGGACCGAATGGGAAAACGTCAGTCTTACGAAATTACAAATCTACAGAACGAGACGAAACGGAACAAGAAAATACGAAAATTGTTGTTGTGCACATGTCTACTTATTTTCCAACAACTCAGATCTCAGACACTGGGCCACTGATATTACAAAAATGCCGCTTTTAAAGCGTTTGGCGTTTTTTTTAACATGTAAGAGCGCCTCTATTTACTAAAGACACTTTGCAGTTGTCCCTGGAAGAGCAGTTGCTCCAGTGCTTAGTAAATGAGTAGAAGCTCTGCTGACTTCCATTATCCAATCACGTGCAAGCAAAAATGCTGTTTTTTTATTTTCCTTGCGTGTGATTGGGTATGCTTTGCAAAGTGAAACTTTACCTCATTTACTAAGCTCTGGAGCAATTTCACTTTTCAAGGGCAATTGCACTTTTCAAAGGGCAGTCTAGTTGGGGACCAGTGACACTAATACAGCGATCAGTGCTAAAAAAATATGTCACTTTGTGGGAACAGTTTGGGGATGGCCCCTTCCTGTTCCAACATGACTGCACACCAGTGCACAAAGCAAGATCCAAAAAGACATGGATGGAAAATGGAGAAATTCCCCCTGACGGGACTTTAATGGCCCAATAGACAATAGAGTAATGAAAAAAAAACAAAACATGGATGAGACAGGTATAATGTGTAGAAAAACACAACTCGAGTCTGCATGCCAATATGGCTCCATAGAATGCTGCAGGAGAAAGGAGCCACCCTGAAACAGGAAACATGGGGCAGCTGTCATGGCACCAGCTTACACTGGAACGGTGGTGGTGTGTCCATAAAGGGCACACGGGCACCGCCCCCTCTCTCCTGCCACCTGTCTATCCACATAGTTAGATTCTTGCATTGCATGAATCTATCTATGGTCGCTGCTAAACCCCCTATTCAGGTATCCGGCCCCTTGTCGGGCACCGGGCAGCCAAAAAGGTGGGCGGCGGGCGCTCGCAGTTCACTTAGCGTTGTGTTAGGAAAGCAAATGAATATTCGCTTTCCTAAGGCCCCTTTTATATGACTTGTCTCACGATTTTGTACTGTAAAATCGTATGACAAGTCATTCTCCATTATATTCAATGACTACCATTCATACTGGCACGACTTTAAGTAGTGCCGACTTCAAAGTAGTCCCTGCACTACTTTGGTCCGATTTTGATGCCACTTACACAGGCATTCATTGAAATCGCGGCCGCGAATCGCGGCAAAATCGTGCGACTTTGAAGTCGTACAAGTGTGAAAGGGACCTAACACTGAACCGCCTCTCAGCCAATCAGGTCTGTTACCTGTCACCTGATTGGCTGAAACGACAGCTTATCAGGCATCCAATCATAGCAGAGGACAGGAGAAGACATCGAGGAGCGTGGAGGACATCGCCACCATTACCCGCTGCCCCACAGAGGCAGGTAAGTGCCGGGCGGGGGATGCACACTGGCAGCATTTGATAGGCACAGTAGCGGCAACTGATGGGCACACTGGCAGCAATTGATGGGCACAGTAGCGGCAATTGATGGGCACACTAGCAGCAATTGATGGGCACAGTAGCGGCAATTGATGGGCACAGTGGCAGCAATTGATGGGCACAATGGCAGCAATTGATGGGCACAATGGCAGCAATAAATGGGCACAGTAGCGGCAATTGATGGGCACACTGGCAGCAATTGATGGGCACACTGGCAGCAATTAATGGGCACAGTAGCGGCAATTGATGGGCACACTGGCAGCAATTGATGGACACAGTAGCGGCAATTGATGGGCACACTGGTATCAATTAATAGGCACAGTAGCGGCAATTGATGGGCACACTGGCAGCAATTGATGGGCACAGTAGCGGCAATTGATGGGCACAGTAGTGGCAATTGATGGGCACAGTAGTGGCAATTGATGGGCACAGTGGCAGCAATTGATGGGCACAATGGCAGCAATAAATGGGCACAGTAGCGGAAATTGATGGGCACACTGAAAGAAATTGATGGGCACAGTGGCAGCAATTGATGGGCACAATAGCTGCGTTTGATGGCACAGTGACGGAAATTATGGGCACAGTGGCTGCGTTTGATGGGCCAGTGACTGCGTTTGATGGCACAGTGGCGGAAATTTATGGGTACAGTGGCTGTGTTTGATGGGCAAAGTGGCGGCAATTGATGGGCACAGTACCTGCGTTTGACGGGCACAGTGGCTGCAATTAATGTTTTTTTTTTTTTTTCAGTTTGTTTACGCCCCCCCAAAAAAATTTGAGCACCAGCCGCCACTGCACTGGAACATAGGCAAGGATTAAAAAATAAAGAAGAAATCAGGTGCTGATCGTGGTTAAAAAACTGAGGGTGTAATATCACTTTTATTTTTATTCCATTGATAGTAAACGGTCCTGTGCCCCCCGGGATCTTTTTATGTGTGTACCTTTTGATTTTTAACGATTTCCACAAGCTGTTTAAAACAAAATAACACTTTCTACATTAGTCAGCATTAATTTGCCCTTTGAGCTTGGTCCTGGACAGTTACAGTTCTCTGCCTATTCTGCATTCCTATTGGTTCCTGCCAAGGGGTGTGTAACTTGCCTTGCTACAAAGTAACACAACATATCCTATCCATAGTGTGCTGGACCCGGAGGGACGTTGTTTTGTCATACAGTAGCTGGCAGCGCTCCATAGATAATGAAAATTGACATTCACAGCCATATACTTCCCCAAGAATGGCCGGATCTCAAACAGGTAACAATACCGCGTTCTGTAGATGTCATCCTTATTCTGCACCAAGACTCGCTGTGAGTGACTTATATATCGCGACAAATGCAAACTAAATCGCCTCAAGGTGCTTTTTGCATCCAGTGCCGTCCTGTGTCTTCAGAAGAGGAGGGTCTTGCGTTTTTTTCTGAAGATCCGATAGTTTTATTCCATGCGGATGTCCGTGGGTAGAGCGTTCCATAGCCGGGGTCCTTGGACTGCAAATCTTCCTTCTCCTTTAGATTGGTAGCGGCTCTTGGGGATGTGGAGGAGGTTTTGGTTAGTTGACTGGAGGGCGCGACTAGGGGTGTAAGTGTTTTATTTTCTCGCATTTTTTTTACGTAGTGCATCTTCACAAAGCACATATTTTGAGTTAATTACAATGTTTTCCCATATTATAGTTATTATTAGGGTTGTCCCGATACCAATTTTTTAGGACCGAGTACAAGTACCGATACTTTTTTTTCATGTACTCGCCGATACCGATTACTGATACTTTTTTTTAAATGCAGCCTTGTGTCCCCAAATGCAGGCTTGTGTCCCTTAATTCAGCCATGTCCCTCAATTCAGCAGCCATGTCCCTCAATTCAGCAGCCATGTCCCTCAATTCAGCAGCCATGTCCCTCAATTCAGCAGCCATGTCCCTCAATTCAGCAGTCATGTCCCTCAATTCAGCAGCCATGTCCCTAATGCAGCAGCCATGTCCCTCAATTCAGCAGCCATGTCCCTCAATTCAGCAGCCATGTCCCTAATTCAGCAGCCATGTCCCTTAATTCAGCAGCCATGTCCCTTAATTCAGCAGCCATGTCCCTCAATTCAGCAGCCATGTCCCTCAATTCAGCAGTCATGTCCCTCAATTCAGCAGCCATGTCCCTAATGCAGCAGCCATGTCCCTCAATTCAGCAGCCATGTCCCTCAATTCAGCAGTCATGTCCCTCAATTCAGCAGTCATGTCCCTCAATTCAGCAGCCATGTCCCTAATGCAGCAGCCATGTCCCTCAATTCAGCAGCCATGTCCCTAATGCAGTAGCCTTGTGTCCCCTAAGACAAAGCCAAGCCCCCCCCTCCTCCCGCCGCTGCCGAGTCCCGACATCTAGTTACTATGCACCGGAGGAACACAACAGCTGTCATTTGCATTTGAATAGCTGTGTTCCCCCGCAGCGCCAACATGTATAGCCCCTCCCCCTTGCCCAGAAACTTTGATAGACAGATCACCCGTCGGAAATTGTTGTCGGAAATTCCGATCGTGTGTATGCGGCATTAAAGGGAAGCTCTGCTTCTCTGTCTTGTCTCCCCCCATCTTCAACTTCTGGACACTTTTTTTTTGGGGGGGGGGGTGGTTTTGATAGGTATCTGCTCCCACTTCCACTCCGATCTAAGCGTAAATGCTCCCCCCCCCTCCCCCATCTTCTTGGGACACGTCACAGGTCCCAGAAGACTGCAGGACTTTTCATAGGGCGCAGAGCGGCTCGCACATGGCTGTGAAGCCACAAGGAGTCACAGTTAGCATGGTGACTCCGGATCCCTGGACAGTTAAGTGTCTTTTTATGAAAGTCAGCAGCGACAGTATTCGTGGTGGGGGAGGGGGGAATGATGAATCTCTTTAACCACTTCCATACCAGGCACTTACGCACCTTCCCGCCCAAGCCAATTTTCAGCTTTCAGCACTGTCGCACTTTGAATGACAATTGCGCAGTCATGCTACACTGTACCCAAACAAAATTTGCGTCCTTTTTTCCCCACAAATAGAGCTTTCTTTTGGTGGTATTTGATCACCTCTGCGGTTTTTATTTTTTGCGCAACAACTAATAAAAGACTGAAAATGTAGAAAAAAAAATACATTTTTATTTTTTTCTGTTAACTTTTTTTGTAAATAAGTATGTTTTCTCTTTCAATTACGGGCACTTATATGGCGGCACTGATGGGCACCGATGAGGTAGTACTGATGGGCACCGATGAGGTGGCACTGATGGGCACTGATAGGCGGCGCTGGTATGCGGCACTGATGGGCACTCATAGGTGGCACTGATGGGCACTCATAGGCGGCACTGATGGGCACTCATGGGCAGCACTGGGAACTCATAGGCGGCACAGAATGGCGCTCATGGGTGGCACTTATGGGTGGCACTGATGGGTACTTATGGGTGGCACAGATGGGCACTGATAGGTGGGCACTGGGCATAGATTGGCACGGAGGGGTGGCACTGAAGGACACTGTGGGGTGGCACTGATGTACTTTGAGGGGTGGCACTGATGTATATGTTGCCAGTCAGTGCCCATGTGTGGGCACTGACTGGCATCTTTCTTTTTTTTTCTTAACCTGTATTTTTTTTTTTCTGTGTTTTTTTTTTTTTTTTACGTTTTTTTTTCTTTGCCCTGCCAGTTTGGGCATCCCTGGTGGTCTAGTGTGGGCATACAAGGGGGGGCTGCGCTGATAAACAATCAGCGCGAACCCCCCCTGTCAGGAGAGCCGCCGATCGGCTCTCCTGTACTCGCGTCTGTCAGACACGAGTGAGGAAGAGCTGTCGACGGCTCTTCCTGTTTACATCGTGATCAGCCGTGATTGGACACGGCTGATCACGTGGTAGCGAGCCTCCGCCGGAGACTCGTTACCGAGATCGGTGATGCAGGGTGTCAGACTGACACCCCGCATCAGCGATCGGCGCGCCCCCACGGTGCTAGACGTTTGAGAACGTCTAGTCACGATTTCATAACCACTTCCCGGCCTTAAATCTGCTATTGGCAAATCAACAGTTGGTAAGATAAAATTACAGCCATCATTTTCAAGACTGGTTGACTGGTGAAACACTAAAGGCTCAATCACATTTTTGAGGTGCGTTAAGGTGTGTTGTTTTACGCATCAACATGCATTGCTTCAGGGCCTCTTGCACATGGACACCTAAAAACGCAACAATTTTAGGCCTTCAGGCCCTTTACTGATCAAAATGTTTTTAAATTAATTTTATTCATTTTTAAATTTTATTTATTTTTTATTTTTTATTTTTTTTTCATTTATTTTAACATTTTAATGTTTTCAACCACTTCAATGCCGGGCACTCTTACTGCCCAGGCTAATTTTCAGCTTTCAGTGCTGTCACACTTTTATTGACAATTGCGCGGTCTTACAACGCTGTACCCAAACAACATTTTTATCAATTGTTCTTCTTCTTTTTTTTTTTGCTAAACAGATGAACAAAACACAGACATTTTTGGAAAAAAAATAGTTTTTCTTAGTTTCTGTTATCAAATTTTGTAAATAAGTAATTTTTCTCTGGAAGGGTTATTGACCGTACAGACAGAGCGCACCAATTGATAGCAATGTATGGATTGTATTTTCGTTTGTTTATACAGATTTTATTGTACACACTTTGTATGTGAATTATTCTCCCCTGTTGGAGTGCTTTCTACTTTTTCTGCAATATTAATTTTAACCAATTTGTTAATAAAAATTTGATGTATTTTATCAAATATGCCTCGTCTCTGTGGCCGTTAGAGTCTGTCATTCTAGGGTTCTGGGGTATATACTCCGGTAATCCCCTAAATGTAAGTAATTTTTCTCCTTCACTGATGTGCGCTGATGAAGCTTCATTGATGGGAACTGAGCCCTGATGTGCACTGATAGGCAGCAATGGTAGCCACTGATAGACGGCATTAATGAGGAGGCACTGATGGGCACTGATGAGGATCCACTAATATGCAACACTGATGGGCACTGATAGGTGGCACTGATAGGCATCAATGATAGCCACTGATAGCCACTGATAGATGGCATTAATGAGGAGGCACTGATGGGCACTGATGAGGAGGCATTAATATGCAGCACTAATGGGCACTGGTAGGCAGCACTGATGGGCACTGAAAGGCAGCAATGATAGCCACTGATAGACAGCACTTATGAGGAGGCACTGATGAGGAGGTACTAATATGCAGCACTGATATGCGGCACTGATGGGCAGCTCTGATGGGCACTGAAAGGCAGCAATGATAGCCACTGATAGGCAGCAATGATAGCCACTGATAGACGACACTTATGGGTACTAACAGGCATCACTAATGGGCACTGAAAGGCAGCACTGATGGGCATCACTGGTGGGCACTGATTGGCATCACTAGTGAGGATCACTGATGGGGCTGTACTGATTAGGTAGATGGCATTAATGAGGAGGCACTGATGGGCACTGATGAGGAGGCATTAATATGCAGCACTAATGGGCACTGGTAGGCAACATTGATGGGCACTGAAAGGCAGCAATGATAGCCACTGATAGGCAGCAATGATAGCCACTGATAGACGACACTTATGGGTACTAACAGGCATCACTAATAGGCACTGAAAGGCAGCACTGATGGGCATCACTGGTGGGCACTGATGGGGCTGTAATGATTATCTGTGCACGTGCCCACTGAGAAAATCCGCTATCGGCTCTCCTCTCCTCACGTGCTCTCAGTGTGAGAAGAGGAATGCCGATAACTGGCATTTCCTATTTACACTGTGATCAGCTGTGATTGGACACAGCTGATACCATAGTAAAGAGCCTACGTCATAGGCTCTGAATGGCACCCCATTGCACAATGACAGGGCACATTTTTACTTTACAGTGTGCGTTGTCTGTAATAACATATGTACATGAAGGCAACCACATGTATTCATATTAGGGCTATTTTTTCTCAGAGAATAGGTGCAGGTACTCTCCTGTTCCTAGTCACCCCTTGTCTCCCCCTCCTAGCCTTGCCATTGTGCCTTGTGCCATTCAGAATGAAACAACGGCACTGCATGTAATGGTGCCCCTATATGTACAACTACTATTACAGGCAATGCATTGGAGCAAATGGAAGTGAACTGAATGATTCCAGTTATTGTGAACCTGATCTAAGTGTTAGCGCCCCCTTCTGGACAGGATTGAAATCCATGTTCTATGCACACGCACAGCTCCCGCCTGACCTCAGGTGACAGAAGGGACTTTCACTTCTCCCGTCTCTTATCTGACAACTTTCTCTGCTAAGTCAATAAAACTCTGCTGAGTGATCACATTTCAAGGAAAGCTACAGCTCTCCGCCAACAGCAGGCAGAGGCACCCAGGAAGGAACTTCTCCGACAGAAGACGGCGCCTAGATACAACATAGCATAGCTCCCAACTGTCCCTGATTGCAAGGGACTGACCCTGATTTCAAGGGACTGTCCCTGATTTGGAGCATTGTCCCTCTGTCCCCCTTTCCTCCTCATTTGTCCCTCATTTTGGTCTGATCTGTATAGTTGTATATAAAATGCACTTCTTATCTTTCAAAAAGTGTTTTCCAGCCCTAAACCTTTCATCTGATTTCTAAATTGCACCATTTGTAAATTCCAAAAGCCAATATAAAGGAATAGTAGTTGTAAAAAAAGCACTTCAATCTTGTTATTTTTTTGTAAAATTCTCCTTTAAGGGGGCGTGGCCATGGGGTGTGTCCTATGCCTGCATACTTTTGCTGATAGGTGTCCCTCATTCCCATCTCAAAAAGTTGGGAGGTATGCAATAGATGTAGATGTGAAACAAAACCTTATACAAGATTTAAAGTGGAACTTCGGCTTTAAGCACTCCTCACCCCCTTACATGCCACATTTGGCATGTCATTTTTTGGGGGGGTGGGGAGTGGGGGCTTCGGTAGGAGTGGGACTTCCTGTCCCACTTCCTCCTTCCGCCCAGGGACCGCCTCCGCGACTCCTCCTCTCGCCTAAGACGGCACCTCCCGCTAGGCGATCTCCTGGGACACGTGACAGGTCCCAGGAGATCGCCTGTCTGAATGGAGGCGCCGGCGGAGAGGGGTGGAGCTCCGGGCGACCGCATCGCTGGCCCGTGAAGCAGGAGAGTGTCTGTTTATTAAAAGTCAGCAGCTACACTTTTTGTAGCTGCTGACTTTTAATAAATATAAAAAGGATGGAACTCCCCTTTAAGCATAAGTTCCCCCTCCTACCAGCACAAATCTTTGCCCCCCCCATCCCCCCTCCCAGCTCAAATCCTCTCTTTTCCCAAATCCCTCCAGCACAAATACCCTCCAATCATCCCCACTGGACCCAACCCCCCCCCCCCCCCCCACACACACACACACACATGCACAGAAAACTTCTCTCCTGTTACAAATCCCTCTCCCCTTTTACCATGTCACCTCTTAGCACAAATACCCTCTAATCATCCCTACTGGACCCAACCCCGCCCCCAAATGTCATCACCTAGCAGAAATACCCTCCAATAATCCCTACTGAACCCAACCCCCCCCCCCCCCCCCCCGCCCCCAAATGTCATCACCTAGCACAAATACCCTCCAATAATCCCTACTGAACCCAACCCCCCCCCCCCCCCGCCCCCAAATGTCATCACCTAGCACAAATACCCTCCAATAATCCCTACTGAACCCAAACCCCCCCCCCACCCCCAAATGTCATCACCTAGCACAAATACCCTCCAATAATCCCTACTGAACCCAAACCCCCCCCGCCCCCAAATGTCATCACCTAGCACAAATACCCTCCAATAATCCCTACTGAACCCCCCCCCCCCCCCCAAATGTCACCACCTAGCACAAATACCCTCCAATCATCCCCACTGGACCCAACCCCCCCCCAACCCCCCCCCCCCCCACACACACACACACACATGCACAGAAAACTTCTCTCCTACTACAAATCCCTCTCCCCTTTTACCATGTCACCTCTTAGCACAAATACCCTCTAATCATCCCTACTGGACCCAAACCCCCCCCCCCCACCCCCAAATGTCATCACCTAGCACAAATACCCTCCAATAATCCCTACTGAACCCAACCCCCCCCCCCCACCAAATGTCACCACCTAGCACAAATACCCTCCAATCATCAATGTCATCACTACTGGACACAACCAACCCCCCCCCACACACACACGTGCACAGAAAACTTCTCTCCTAGTACAAATCCCCACCCTCCAACATAAATCCACCCAAATCACCTTTTTTTGCAACCCCCCCATTTCCCCCTCCAAGAACAATTCTTACCCCCTGTTGCCCCTGAATTCCCCCACCCAGCTCTATAAACTGAAGGACTTATGAATAAATGGTTGTGGAACAATTCATCTGAGTTTTCATTATTTCTTATGTGGAAATTGGCTTTGATATGCAAGTGAATTTGAAAATTGCTTTGGATTACAAACATGTCTCCGGAACGAATAATGCTCGCAATACAAGGTTTTACTGTACATGCCATGCAGTTACGCCCCTTTCACACTGAGGAGTTTTTCAGGCGTTTTAGCGCTAAAAATAGCGCCTAGGGGTTCCACACTGAGGCGATGCGCTAGCAGGACCGCTCCAAAAGTCCTGCTGGGGCATCTATGGAGCGGTGAAGGAGCGGTGTGTTTACCTTGAAAGCAATGGGAAATTGTGGTAATACCGCCGGCAATGCGCCTCTGTAGAGGCGGTATTAACCCTTTTTCGGCCACTAGGGGGGGTCAAAACCCAGGGCCGATCCGCCCTATAGGCTCACTATGCAAGCCGCTTAGGGCCCCGCGAAGCTGCGGAGGGCCCCCTCAAATTACTAGAGGCCCCGCCTGGTAAAAAGTCATTTTCGGCCCCTCACCCCGCTTCTCACTTTAATGTAAGATGTCATTTTCGACAGCAGAACACCCCCTCCCCCCGCTTCTCAACTTTAATCTTTAATGTGACATGTAAATTTGCTTAGGGCCCCAGGGAGGTCAGGATCGCCACTATCAAAACCGCACCGCTAGCGCCTGAATACAGCCGCAATTCCGACGGTATAGTGGCGCTAAAAATAGAGCTGCTATACCGTCAGCGCACCTCCGATCCCAGTGTGAAAGGGGCCTTAGGGTTTATATCTATTATAATGACATTGGCTTTGCTAGGAAAGGAAGTTCTTGTTTTCCTGAAAATGCTGTAAATAGCCTATAAAACCTTCCACTGTATTTATCAGGGACGGCTTTGCCTATATCACCATTTCATGCAATGATCGATTTCCCCCCGTGGGCACGAATGGGATCGCCATGTCTTATTAGTAGTAGATCAATAGACTGAACAGGTCGCAGCCTTCAGCAGGGCGATCTTCCACCTCCCAGCCCATCTCTGCTGCTAAATTATGAATTGAGGAAGAAGGTGACCTTCATCTAGCGAGTCATTCACTCTACATGGAGGGATCGGCACACTTCCGTTCCTCTGCTCTTCATCATACTGTTGCTGAGTAATCATTTTTTCATCTTTCCATCTATTAAATCTTCTGCCCTTGTTGTCTTTTGCCAGTTGTTGTTTAAACTGGATAGTTTTAACTGGATAGTAAAACAATTTTTTCCTGCCAGTAAATCCCTTATACAGCCCACTTCTTATTGATTGTCTGGTATTAAGCCTAGGATTATGACATCATGCACAGCTCTCTCTCTCACTCACGTGAGAGTTTGCCAGGAAGGGAGGGAGTATGAGTCATAAGAGGGCCAATGAGAGCTGCAGAGCTGGAGGTGTGCCTATGTGCGTCCGTGTAAATCCAGGAAGTGAACAGGCAGCAGCTTCAGCTGCCCACAGTTGAAATGGTTGCAGCCAGACTCAGTGGAGGGAGATTTCTGCAGCATATTTGGCAAGTACAGAACCCCAGTATATATAAAATAATATGCAAAGTTATTTCCGTACTAATACTACCACAGACAGCGGGGCGGGCCTGATTTGGGAAGCTCACAAAGCGGTGATTCGCGGGACCCTCATAAAGCACGGTGCGAGACTTAAACGGCAGAGGACTGCTCAATTGACCTCCCTACTTGACAAACTTCAGGCCCTGGAGCTTCGTCACAAACAATCCCCGACGGGTCCATTGAAGGCGGAACTTGATACGATACGTACGCAGGTCACGGATCTACTCACTTTTAAAGCTAAATCGGCGCTACAAATAACCCGCAGGAGAGTCTACGAATCGGGCAACAAGTGTGGTAGGCATATGGCACAATCCCTGCGAGACCAGAAGCTGGCATCCTACATTCCACACGTGCGCTCCTCGACGGGCCAGAAAATAACCACACCCCAGCATATATCGCAGGAATTCAAGTCATTTTACGAGTCACTTTATAATCTATCCACGACGGCCCCACCCTCGAGTCGTATGACAGGTTACATAACCTCCTCTTGCATGCCCACTCTTCCTCCCGAGACACGCGCCCTCTTAGAGGATCCCATCACGTTAGCCGAGCTACAGCTTGCGGTGAGTAATACCAAATTAGGAAAAGCCCCTGGTCCGGACGGCCTTACGCTACTATACTACAAAATACTACTTCCATCCCTGGGCGATCACCTGGTGGGGATGCTTAACGATCTTACTGAGGGTGGCACGCTGCATGCCTCTACGCTGCAAGCACGGATTTCCGTTATCCCTAAAGAGGGCAAGGACCCGTCGTGCTGCGGAAGCTATCGTCCCATATCCCTCCTTAATACGGACCTGAAATTGTTTACCAAAATTATTGCCACCAGATTACAATCCCACCTCCCCCATCTTATTCACCTGGACCAGGTGGGCTTCGTCCCAACAAGAGAGGCAAGGGACAACACCACTAAAGTCCTGAACCTTCTCTACTCCGCCACCCGAGCCAAAACACCTAGTATTTTCCAGAGTACCGACGCGGAGAAGGCTTTCGATCGGGTTGGCTGGGCTTTTATGCTCGCTACGCTTAGACATATAGGACTAGGAGGCAAAATGATGTCTTGGATCTCGGCGACCTATGCGTCGCCGACGGCCAGAGTTCGAGCTAATGGGGTGTCTTCTGACCCTTTCCCGATCACTAATGGAACGCGTCAGGGGTGCCCGCTCTCGCCCCTTCTTTTTGCCCTCTCGTTAGAACCATTTCTCTGCCACGTACGGTTAAACCCTGACATATCTGGAGTGACAATCAATCATGCACAACATAAGGTGTCGGCTTATGCCGATGACCTCATGTTTTCTCTCACTAACCCCAATACCTCCCTTCCAACCCTGCTGGGGGAATTTGAACGATACGGTGCGCTCTCCAATTTAAAAATCAATTACACCAAATCGGAAGCCATGGGTGTGGAGATACCACAAACACAACTCACACACCTGCAAGACAGATTTAAACTAAAGTGGACGACGACCGCCCTAAAATATCTAGGCACACACATCCCCCAAACAATCGCACGGGTATACGACCTTAACTTCCCGCCCCTGCTGAGGACGATTCGGGCACTCCTGAACAAATGGCACACGGGACTACATTCCTGGGTGGGCCGCTGCAACATTGTGAAGATGACAATCCTCCCTAAGATTCTATACCTCATGCAAGCACTGCCGATCCATATCCCTGCATCATATTTTAAACAAGTACAGTCCACGCTTACCGAATTCATCTGGGCTAAGAAGAGCCCAAGACTCTCAGCTAAACTCGTAGTTTTACCCAAATGCCAGGGAGGCCTTGCAGTACCAGATATCCGCACCTACCACCACGCAATTCACCTAAGTAGACTGGTGGATTGGTGCCGTAATCAGGAAAACAAGCTTTGGACGCAGATGGAACAAGACCAGAGTGAGATCCCCCTCAATAGAGCACCTTGGTGCTCCTCGGACCTACCTGGCGGACTCTAAACGCCACCCACTGATTGTAAATACACTACGTGTCTGCGCCAGACTTATCGCACAGGCACATGTATCCTCAACCGACTCACCGTTGTACCCCATTCTGGGGAACCCCCGATTTGCGCCGGGCGTGCGGGATGCGGTCTTTTGGGGGCTGAGCGAGGTGGGCCTCTATCAGGCCTCCCATTTTAGTTTGGGGGGACGCTGGAGCACTGTTGCGGAGCTCTCTGATCCCGCAGGCCCGTTTCGCCTGGACTTCCTGAGATCCCATCAGCTGGGTCACTTTCTTCGCTCACTAAGGCCTCGGGCTTCCTATGCCCAACCTCTTACAACACTAGAGGAACTCTGTAACACCCCGGGTACAACGTCACATACGCTCTCCCTAGCCTATGGCCTTTTAAACATACCGTGCCCAGATTTTGTACCCCCGGGCATACTTAAATGGGAGGAGGAACTACACTGTCATTTTGATTCGGCCAAACGACAGCGCATCCTGAGATTTACGCACAAGTCTTCCATCTGTGCCAAAGCCCAGGAGACTAGCTATAAAATCTTGTCACGATGGTATAGAACCCCAGAGCTCCTTCACAAGTTCTTCCCGGAGACGTCTGACCTTTGTTGGCGTTGCCGGGGCGACAAGGGGACACTCCTGCACATTTTCTGGTCGTGCCCGGCTCTGAGCCGCTTCTGGCGAGTGGTTCGTGAGGTAGTTCAGAGATTTGCAGACCGCAGTGTTCCAGCGGACCCCGCGTTCTTTCTCCTGCATGTATCTAATACCCCAGAGAAAGTATACAAGAAATCCGTGGTTAGACACCTTTTGGATGCAGCCAAGGCCTGCATTCCTCTCCGTTGGAAGGCCACACTGCCGCCGACGATCCCCCAGTGGATCGCGAAGGTGGAAGAGATAAAACACATGGAAGATCTTATCCTCACAGCGCAAAACAGACAGGAAAAATTCACTGATACCTGGCAACTGTGGAATATCTTCATATACTCAGCTGAGGGCCAAGCACTGAGGGAGCCCGCGGCTGACGTGTGAACATATTCTTCCCAGCATCTATCTGCACGTCTCAGACCGTTGCTACAACGGTAAGGGAGACCACAAAGTAAGGGAACCCTCCCCCCCTGGGGAGCCTGTGCTCGGGGAGTTCTACCCCCGGACCCCCCCCCTACCCCCCCATCCCCCCCCCTCTGCTACCCCTGACCGCCCCTTCTTTCCTTCTCCTTCTCTCTGCGCTTAGTTCTGACTTTCTACCCTCTGTATAGTACACACCCCCCCTTTAGGGGGTCATCCTTGAAATAAAGAGAAAATGTGGGGACCGGTCGCGTGATCCGGATACTTTGCTATAAATTTACACAGTTGTTACTTTTCGTTGCTGTATACCTTATCTATTACGTGTGCTGTGTGTATAGTTGTACCATGTCGGCCTGCGCGGCCTTGTCCCTGTTTACAAATAAAAAATTTGAAAAAAAAAAAAAATAATAATATGCAAAGTGGTTGGAGGGAAGCTGCAGAATGGCAAAGATGTTTTTATTATAAATTAGCTGGAGTTTAGCTTCAATTTGTGTATCTATATCTGATAGTCTATCTTAGGCTTCTTACACACGGAGCGGTCCGTTTTTCGGTCCGCTCCGTGTGTCCGTCAGCTCAGCGGGGGGTCTCTCCACCGCTCTCCCCTATGGGGAGTCGGATGGAAACGGACCGTCTGTCCGTTTGCATCCGATCCGTTTGGCCGGACGGAAGAAAAATAGGACATTCTTCCGTCCGCAAAAACGGATGCGGATCTGGCGGACGTTAGCGGATGCATCATCCGCTAACGGATCCGCTCCCATAGGGGCCCATTACAAGTCCGTAAACGGACTTGTAATGAGCGGACGAACGGTCCGCTAGTGTGAAAGGACCCTAACACTCCCCTTCTCCAAAACTGACAATGCTGATGCCCTGTGCTCCTTCATCCAGGGTGGAGGCAATCTTATACAGGAGGTGTGTTACTGGCCAGATCACCAGGTCAAAACAGAGGGAAAAAATAAAGAAAAAAAGAAAGAAAACGAATGCAGCCACCACATCTAACGATTGACATTTTTAGTTTGGAGTTTATTACTGCTTTAAATCAGTTTCTCCATAGCAGAAGTTTGGATACTTCCTCCCCCCTTCCTCTCTCACATGTGGATGTTAATTGAGTTTTTTTACTTAATGTATTTTTATGGGATACTTCCGTATTTCTTGCCTAGGTGACAATGACTTACCCCCCCCCCCCCCCATGACCCACCTCCTGGGTGCTGCCCATGTGCAGATGTGTCACAGGGCTTCTTATCCTGGCAAAGCCCTGCAACACATCTACACCCACCCGGGTTCCCCACACATGGGAGTCTCCCCACGCATGCACAAAAATGGGCCGCTGTGGAGATTCTACATTTGCCATGTTTTGCGCATGTGTTAAAAATTCCCAGCGCGTGCGCACATGTGCCAAAGAGCTGTGCCAGGACCCAGAGGCCAGGTAGAGTCCTTTGGCACCTCTGCACATGCACCAGAATCAAGCTAAGAGGGATCTCTTTAACCACTTTAACCACCAAACTACCGGCCGCCATCAATTGACGGTGGCACGATATATAGCTCCATTGTTCTAACAGGACGGCATATGACGTCCTAGTCTTTTAGAGCGCACCTGCCGCGTTACTGGGAACACGATGCGCGTGCCTGGTGGCCGCGATGGCCGCCGGGCACCGACGATTGCCCAGTAACTGAGCAGGACCGTGGATCTCTGTATGTAAACACAGAGCTCCACGTCCTGCTGTGTTCCTTGTATAGGGACACAGATCGGTCACCTCCCCCAGTCAGTCCCCTCCCCCCACAGTAAGAATCACTCCCTAGGGTACATATTTAACCCCTTCCTCGTCCCCTGGTGTTAACCCCTTCCCTGCCAGTCACATTTCTACAGTAATTAGTGCATATTTATAGCAATATAGTAATAGTAATATAATAGTAATATAGTAATATATAGTAATATTGCAGTCCCAATAAAAATCACAGATTGCCGCCATTACTAGTAAAAAAAAAATCATAATTATGTCCCCTATTTTGTAGGCGCTATAACTTTTTTTTTTTTTTACCAAAAATATGTAGAAGAATACGTATCAGCCTAAACTGAGAAAAAATATATATATTTTTTTTTAAATGGGATATTTATTATAGCAAAAAATACAAAATATTGTGTTTTTTTTTCAAAATTGTCGCTCTTTTTTTGTTTATAGCACAAAAAATAAAAACCGCAGAGGTGATCAAATACCACCAAAAGAAAGCTCTATTTGTGGGGAAAAAAGCACGTTAATTTTGTTTGGGAGCCACGTGGCACGACCGCGCAATTGTCAGTTAAAACGACGCAGTGCCGGAAGCTGAAATTTCACCTGGGCAGGAAGGGGGTATACGTGCCCAGTAAGCAAGTGGTTAAGAACCGGGCCTATTTTTCAGACTTGTTGTTTACAGTTTATAGAAAATTGCTTAGAACACTCAAAGATTATATATATATATATTTTTTAACACCCTAGAGAATAAAATGGCGGTCGCTGAAATACTTTCTGCCACACCGTATTTGCGCAGTGGTCTTACAAACACACTTTTTTTGGGAAAAAAATACACTTTTTTTAATAAAAAAATAAGACAACAGTAAAGTTAGCCCAATTTTTTTTCATAAATGTGATATCTTTCTTTTATACCTTCAGAAATACGGCTATGGTGGATGGATCCAGATGCAACATACCACCAAGGTTAGTTCTATCTATTGAACTTATTCTACCAGTTAAACAAATGATATGAATTATTTATTTTTTCTCCTTATCCCTAAAGCAGTTTTTTTATTTCGAACATTTTACCAGCAGCAGAGGACTAGAAGCTCCTCCTGCTTATGTTTCCCTGCAGACAGGCTCGAAGAGAGCTGGGTCATGTGACATCTGTATATCGATTAGAAAATAAGTACTTACAGTAGCTCACAAAATTAAGTACACCCCTAAGTGAAAATGTTTAAATTGGGACCAAACTGTCTATATTTTGTGTGGCGGCCATTATTTTCCAGCACTGCCTTAACCCTCTTGGGCATGGAGGTCACCAGAGCTTCACAGGTTGTCACTGGAGTCCTCCTCCCCTCCTACATGATGACATCACAGAGCTGGTGTATGTTGGAGACCTTGCGCTCCTCCACCTTCCGTTTGAACATGCCCCACAGATGCTCAATGTGGTTTAGGTCTGGAGACATGCTTGACCAGTCCATCACCTTTACCCTCAGCTTCTTTAGCAAGGCAGTTATCATGTTGGAATACTGCCCTGCGGCCCAGACTCTCTAGTGCAAGGATCATGCTCTGCTTCAGAATGTCGCCGTACATGTTGGCATTCATGGTTCCCTCAATGTACTGTAGCTCCCCAGTGCCGGAAGCACTCATGCAGCCCCAGACCATGACACTTCCACCACCATGCTTGACTGTAGACAAGACACACTTGTCTTTGTCCTCCTCACCTGGTTTCCGTCACACGCTTGTCACCATCTTAACCAAATAAGTTTATCTTGGTCTCATCAGACCACAGGACACAGTTCCAGTAAGCCAAGTCCTTAGTCTGCTTGTCTTCAGCAAACTGTTTGCAGGCTTTTTTGTGCATCATCTTTAGAAGAGGCTTCCTTCTGGGACGACAGCCATGCAGACCAATTTGATGCAGTGTGCGGCGTATGGTCTGAGCACTGACAGGCTGACCCCCCACCCCTTCAACCTCTGCAGCAATGCTGGCAGCACTGATATGTCTATTTCACAAAGACAACCTCTGGATATGACGCTGAGCACATGCACTCAACTTCTTTGGTAGACCATGGCGAGGCCAGTTCTGAGTGGAACCCGTCCTGTTAAACCGCTGTATGGTCTTGGCCACTGTTCTGCAGATCAGGGTCTTATAGCCTACGCCATCTTTATGTAGGACAACAATTATTTTTTTCAGATCCTTAGAGAGTTCTTTATCATGAGGTGCCATGTTGAACTTCCAGTGACCAGGACGAGAGAGTGAGAGTGATAACACCAAATTTACCACACCTGCTCCCCATTCACACCTGAAACATTATAACACTAACGAGTCACATGACACCGGGGAGGGAAAACGGCTAATTGGGCCCAATTTGGACATTTTCACTTAAGGATGTACCCACTTTTGTTGCCAGCGGTTTAGACATTAATGGCTGTGTGTTGGGTTATTTTGAGGGTACAGCAAATTTACACTGTTATACAAGCTGTACACTCACTACACAACATTGTAGCAAAGTGTCATTTCTTCAGTGTTGTCACATGAAAAGATAGAATAAAATATTTATAAAAATGTGAGAGGTGTTCTTACCTTTGTGAGATATTGTAGATGTTTTTTTTTTTCATTCAAATAATTAAAGTGCCATCATCCACATACAGAAATAGAAATGTAAATTAAACAGTGTGTTTAGTATCACTTGACAATAATAACTCGGAACGCGTAAGCGCAGATAATGCAATGAAATCCCCTTTAATATTGAACCCTCTTCCTCGGGTTTGGCGGCACTTCAGAAGTCACTGGAAGTGTTGTCATTAAACCGATGTGAGAAGAGAGAAGAGCGTTGGTGGTGTGAGTAGCTATTCTCACATATTTCCGGGGCGGTTGGTAAGCACGTTTCTGGCGGCGCTGACATTTATCATGAGAGAAGAGGCTGCATTAATCAAGTTCTGGAACAGAGATATCGAAGGAACGGGTTGCCACAGCAACCATGGTCAGCCTCTCCGTCATGTATGAATAAATATCCTCGTGAGGACACTTGTGCCAGTTGCACGTCAATATTCAGCCCCTTCAGTCTTATTCGGAAACTAATGAACTGTCTTTGCGGCGCGCTCACAAACACGGGGAGTTTATTCCCTTAATTAGGGCAGGTTTTGTGTTTTGTTTTTTTACCTCTAGTGAGCGGTGACTAATGCAGTCGGTCTTCTTCTTGCTCTGACTTGCTCAGAATGAATTTCGCTAAGGCTTGGTTCACATCTACAGGTGCCACCAAGCGCGGGCGCGTCCCCGTGAGTCATGCATAGGGCAGCCCATTAATTTCAATAGGCTGCCCTGTGCGCGAGAAACGCGGAAAAGACATACTTCATATTCCCATCGCACACATTCCTGGATCCGCTCTTGGGTTTGGGTGCTTGTAGCAACAACCAGCTGGGTACTGGTGCACGTTACAGTAGAAATATTTGCCAGCACACCATGGAACGACATAAATAGCATCCAAACGGATGTTTTATTGCATGATCACAACACAAAGAAAGTGCAACGTTTCGGAGCCTCGCAGGGCCCCTTCGTCACATGCCTGGTGAAGGGACCCTGCGTGGCTCCGAAAGGTTGCAAACGCGGAAAATAAGTCCCTGACTCTTTTCCAAAAATGCACCGCACACGTCTGCAGCTGCATGGGGGGTGTCGTTAACAATATGCACACTAAAGCATACCTCCCAACATTTTGAGATAGGAATTAGTGACACCTACCAATAAATGTATGTAGGCACAGAATACGCCCCCTGCTACACCCCCTTAAAGGAGAATGTACCAAAAAAAGAAAAGGTTAAAGAGGAAGTAAATCCTCTTAAAAAGAAACCTGCAAGCATTCCGGACAGGTGGTAACCCTGTTTTACAGACAAAAGACTTACACATAGTAGTTTATACCGTGTTTCCCCGAAAATAAGACCGGGTCTTATATTGATTTTTGTCTCAAAAAACACACTAGTGCTTATTTTCAGGGAAGGGCTTATTTATTTACGGGAAATAAAATGATGAGCTAAAAGTGGTTGTAACCCTAAAAGAAAAAAATTATATATCCTGTTCTTTTAAAGCACAGTGTTTGTGCTTGATGCTGTGTCATTTACCCCTAAATCAATAAAATATTCCTGTTTCCCCTGTCTTCTCTCCGTCTCTCCCAGTCAGGTCAGTATTTTGACATCATTTAAAAAAAAACATCTTGCTTAAAATTATGTAATCAGTTTTAATAAAAAAGATTATACTAGTATAAGTGTATATACTGGCAGTTTTATCGGAAATACGGTACAGTACCTTTCTAACAGATTCCCTGGGCCCGCACGTGATCTGCTCTTCTCCGCTCCGAGATCCCTGCTGACGTCAGCCCACTCCAAGCTCTGAGAAGGGAGGGGCCCCAGACGTCAGCCAGATGGAGGGAAGAGCCGAGATCTCCGTCAGCCCGCTCTAAGCTCTGAAGAGGGAGGGGCCGCAGACGTCGCCAGGAGGAGGGAAGAGCCGAGATCCTGCTGACGTCAGCCCGCTCCGAGCTCTGAAGAGCAAAGGGCTGCAGATGTCAGGCGGGAGGAGAGAAGGAAACCTCCGGCAGAGCGGTAGCTGTATATACCGTATGGAAATATTAAATACAGTTACAAACGGAGACGCACACTGCACCTTATACCAGTTTAACCATTTTTTTTTTAAATGAACGTTACTAGGGCTTATTTTCGGGGTAGGGCTTATATTGCAGCCCTCCCTGATAATCAGGCTAGGTCTTATTTTAGAGGAGGGCTTATTTTCGGGGAAACACGGTACTACTTAATTCATGTATCAGCCCCAAAGGATTAACCAAGAGATTAGAGGTCGACGTGTTCCTCTTTAATTGCTTCCTCAAGACCTTGTATTCTTGGACATGGAGATGAGTAATCTGGGATGTAGTATTCAACACCAGCCAAACTTATATCATGGAATGTCCAACTTCTGTAAGTACAAGAGTATTCAAACATTGTTATCAGCACTGTGCAGTGGTACATGGGATCTGGCTCAGAGGATCAGTGGACTCAACCAATGTAACAATAAAGCTGACGCAGTCCTTCAAATGTCCCCTTCTGGGTGGCAGATAGTAAAAATTTCCCTCTAGCTGAGGATGTCTTGAGCGGGCCTTTGGCCAGGAGAGTGACACAAAATGGTGGAAAGTTTCTCCCAACAGGTGGGGTGATTTCTATCTGAGAAGAAGAACCAACATCTCCAAATCAGAGGTCCACTTACATGTGTCCCATGGGGGAGATTTCAATTCCTGTCCTATAGGCAAAACAGGAAGTGAGGGATTAAATTGGTTTAGTTCCGTTTGAAGACTAGGTTTACACTAGCCCGTTCTCTGAAAAGCGTGGTTCGCGGTCCCCTTGTAAAACCCTAGTTTGAGGTCTCGTTGACTTAAATGGTTGAGTTAGCCAGGCAGGGGCCACCTGTCAATTTGATATGCCACGATGCTTTGCAATAAAATCATCACAACCTTTAACGCAACATGTTGAATTGACAGGTTGTACCGCCTGTCACACTCGGCTATTCAAGTCAATGGGTCCACGAACTATAAGTAGGACTGCAAACCACATTTTTAGAGAATGGGCTAGTGAGAAAACCTAGTCTTTAAGCGGAAGTAAACCAATTAAATCCCTTACTTCCTGTTTTGGCTATAGGACAGGAAGTGAAGTGTAATCTCCCCTATGGGACACATGTAAGGGGACCTCTCATTGGAAGATATGGTTGCTTCTCCTCAGATAGAACAATCACCCCACCAATTGTTGAGAGAAATTCTTGATCATTTTGTGTCACTCTCCCAGCCCAAGACCTGCTCATGACATCCCCAGTCAGAGGTCTTAATATTCAGAATAAAGGAATGTCCACTCACAGATGCACTTTCAACACTCTACTGCGACTTCACATCTTCATGTAACTTTCCGTGACACACTGTATCACATTTGAAATACTAACAGAAACTTCATTGAACCCCATATGCAAGGTTAGGCATTCTGTAGCACAAGTACACATCTTTTAGTTGAGCCATTTTCCCTTTCCTCCATTCCTATTCTTAGGAGCACCACACTTTTGGGACCACTTCCCTGTGTGTACTAAGTCCACGGCCCTACACTACCATCACCAAATCACAGGACCCAGAGCTGAGGATCAGGGAGACTAAATGCTTCCATTAGTATACCAGTCTCCTCCCAATGTCCCTTCTATAGCTCCACACAGCTGGGCATGCTCCCAGATGACAATCTAATCCCCAGGCTTCCGCCACTTCTCACATAAGAGTACTCTGTCCAGGCCTCCAAGGCCTTGTGCACTCCATTACAGTAGGGTGACCAGACATCCCCCGGTTTCCGGGGACAGTCCCTGGATTGAGGACACTGTCCCCGGAAACCGGGGATGTCTGGTCACCCTACTGTAATGGAGTGCACAAGGCCTTGGAGGCCTGGACAGAGTCCTCTTATGTGAGAAGTGGTGGAAGCCTGGGGATTAGTCCTCGGATTGGATTTGAACAGGGGATGGGGCAATTTCAAAGACAGTTAGTGCAGAACAAAATGAATTCTGAATTACCACCCCCTCTCTGCCGTTTCTACTAGCTTAGGGGGGTGTATTTTTTCCATTATCTGTGCCCCTTTCTGATGATCATGTGTTGGTCGGAGCGGGGGGAATATTTCTTCCGTTTCAAGCGCTTGCCCATGTTCTTCTGCCTTGGCTCAAGTCCCGACCAGCCGTCTGCCTGCTTATCTCCTTGCCTTCTCTGGCGGACTTCCTCCGCTCCCCACCCAGTAGTAGCCGGGGGCCGGAGAGTAAGACTTGTGAGGCTGTGAGGTGGGCAGTGGCGGCGACGGGCAGAGAGTCGCTGATTCCAGCCATTACTAGTAAAAAAAAAATATGTCCCCGGATTTCATTTTAGAAATCTGGTCACCTTACATTACAGGACCTGCAGAAGATGATCAGTGGAGACAGGGCGACGCCAGCTTTTCCTCCCATGTTCTGCACCACCTTGCCTGGGAAGTCAGTCCTGCAAAAGGCCCTTTGGATCAGCTCTGTGTAGGACTACATGTTAGCAGTCCTGGGGTGTTCTGTTCCAACACCCCATCTACACTGAGTCCCACCCACAGCTGGCATTTTTATGGGCATCAACTCCACCCATTATACCACAAGAGGAGGGTTTTCTCTAAAAGGGTAGCTAACACTTTCCTCTAACTTTTCCCCTACCATGCCACAATAGCAACAAGCTAAATGCACCAGCTAAAAGCAAATGCACCTGCCAACATAGATAGCCCCCCCCCCCCTCCAGTACCACCATGAAGGCCCATGCGTAGATGTGCCAAAGGGATCTACCCAGGTTTTGGATCCTGGCAGCACCCTGACACGGGAGTTTTTCCCACACATGCACAAAGGTTTTAGACTTTCCTAATAGCCGTCAGGGCTCACTTGGGAACCAAATTCCTGTGGTAATCTGCGCATTTGCCAGGGGGGGGGGGGGGAGAGGAGAACACAAAGGTTGATCTCACCTAGGCGATAAATACGGAAGTGTTACTTTGCAGAACAAATTACATACGGTTAAAATAATACATTTATATCCAATTATGAGAGAGGGAGGGGGGAGGCAACATGACAATTACAGTGCCTTGAAAAAGTATTCATACCCCTTGACATTTTCCACATTTTGTCATGTTATAACCAAAAACTTAAAATGAATTTTTTGGGGATTTTATGTGATGACTTAAAGCGGGAAAGTGCAATATGGCTTTGCAATAGATTTTACTACTGGGTCTGTCAATGTGTCACAAAGGGTTCATATCCACTCACCAACTCCATCATATTTGTAGTAGCAAGTCTCCTTTAGTGATGAACAGGGGCCCCTTTTAAGATGTGAACAATTCCAGGTGAACTTCTGCAGCAATCACACAGCGGTGGCTCTGTGATGGAGCTGCAATCTTTAGCTAGGCTTGGTGACGTCACAGCAGGAACTAGCAGGTCTGGATCTCTGGTGGCTCCAGTACTAGACCTCAGAAAGAGACCCCCAGCTCTAGAAAACGGTGCTACAGACACAGACTGGACTCCAGTGGCGACGCTAGGGGGTGGCTAATGAGGCTATCCTCCAAATCTGAGGCCCATAGCCCGAGTTTTATGCCGCAGGGGTTCCTGCCTAACCAGCGGGCCATGGCCTCTCTGCAGCCAGGAGGCGGGTGCAGCAGGATGGCTGCATAGAGCCGGGCAAGCAGATGATAGAAGCGAGCGGGTGGACAAGCAGAGATGACATCATCACTCTCTGTCCGCCTCCGCATCACCACTCTTCTGCCCTCACAGCACGGGCCTCTTTAATGTCAGAGGCCCGTGCTCTCGGCTCTGCGCTGGCGTAGCGTAAAAGAGATATGCTACGGCGGCATAAATATGCGCCGATGTATGTGAATCCGGCCCATACAATGCAAAAATAATCCTGGAGATTAAATTTACAATGGATCTTCTTACATCTACAAAACGACATCCTCTAGACTCAGTCTGTGTTTGTTGGGGTGATTGAAACTGTTGTCTGGGCCTGGCAGCCTCTGAACAGGTAAAGGAGACCCTGGGTCAATTCCAGTGGCCCGCTGGGGGGCGAGCGCTATCATAGCAAACAAACTTGGTTCTACTAAATAGATTTCAAACAACAGAAAGTCAGGAGCACGGGATCCAAGTTAGACTAAAAGAAACTGATTTATTACCATTTATAGCACTTTTACAGGTAAAATCTGGTATAAGTGTGTGCTATACATTTTTGATAATAAATCAGTTGCTTTTATTCTAACTTGGATTCCGTGTTCTGGACTTTGCAACAAACTCTTGGGCCGCGTACACACGAGGAGACATGTCCGATGAAAATCTGTATGACACACTTGTGTGTCATACAGATGTTCACCCTGGGACACTGGCCTGATCTCTGGACAACCATTCGATAGCACATATATTGGCTCAAATTTTGAAGCCTAACACAGGAACCTGTATAGCGCCTAACCTAAATTTGAAAGATATCCCTATCCTGACCTTATTGTCAATAGAAGATTTTCTTAATCCCTGAGGACTCCTTAAGCAAGTCCCTACTCGGCCTTTGATAGTCCGTCTGCTGTGCGTGCCCTTGGATGCATTCACCACGAGACCGTCCGCTATATAACCACTTGTTTTCTGTCATACATCTTTCCACAAAATCCTTGTCATCGTCCTGAAGAAGCCCCACGGCGAAACGTGCGTCGGCGACTTCTAAGGATTTTGTACACAGTGGTCAATCCATGTATATGTATTGTATTTGTATTTGTATTTTATCATGTTTTTTTCTGTACTAATTTGGTGATATTAAATTTTGATTTTTAACCTACTTCCTTGGCCTCAAAGTCCGACCATCAATATCTACCTGTAGTTATTGTCCCCCATTTTTTTTGGTACTGTATACACGGATGCGGCCCATGTGAGTGCAACCCCTCTGTATTCCCACATTTTTCTCCATCCACTTCTTTTTCCTTCCCCCCCCCCCCCCCTTTCCCCTCCTTTCCCCCTCCTTGTTACAAGCTTGTTGAATTTATAAGTTTTAAAGCATGTTTTAAAACTTTTGTCCGCTGGAAACCTGTCCGCTAGGCCGTACACACGATCGGATATGTCTGCTGAAACTGGTCTGCAGACCAGTTTCAGCGGACATGTTCGATCGTGTGAACGCGGCCTTGAAGTTTCTCTGATGTTTCATTCTTGTGTTTCATCAGATGAGTACAGTGGAACCTTGGATTAGGAGCATAATCCTTTCCAGGAGAATGCTTGTAATCCAAAGCACTGGTATATCAAAGCGAGTTTGATAATTTGTCTCGCATTGGCTTCTATGGCATTTAAAAGTCCACTGCTAGTAATTGGCATTGTGCAGCTTTGCAATTGCAAATTTCACATCCGAACCACTTGCCATCTTTTAGTAGCTTATATACAGTACTCACCGTATAGAATTCTCTTTCCAGTGCCCTGGGTGCCTGCTGGGTATGCTGGGTGTGCTGGGCGCATAACCTATTGTGCAGAGTATTGATATAATGCGCTGGAAGCTTCTTATTTGCAGATAACACTTTACTTTCATGAAGGATTGAAAAACATGTCTTTACATCATGGAGATAGGAACATACAAGTACACAGAGAGGAAATACAAAGATTTTCTCTCATTACATTACCATAGAATGCACATTATACATTATAACACTGCAGTGCCACCTACTGGTATAGACAGGTATAATGCAAATATATATATCACAGTACTTTACATTACATGCTGTTGTCCTTCCAACAAGAATCCATGCCTTCTCTTCTGACAGAAAGGCGACCTGCCATCTTTACATAGGCAGATCGCCATTCTGCCTTTTTGTTGAACAGTTGGTGGGTGCCGGCGGACATCGAGTTTGCGGTACCTGCGCTGGGCTCCGGCTGTGTGTGATCACAGCGGAAGCGGGTTTCTGGAGTCTGGCGGTGTGCGTGCACGCCCCAGACCCATAAGTGTCAGATCACTTACTAGGTACATGATCTGGCGCAGAGCACCTGCCCTGCCGCAGTATATCTACAACTGGCAGTTGTAAAGTGGTCAAACTTTACGTTACCTTGGTTTTCATGTCTAGGCAAATGATGTCGTACATCCCAGGAGTCTTCAGGAGGGGAGGATGGGCTTTCTCAACTAAGCACACCCTCCTGTCTGCGTGCCTGAACTAAGGGCAGGTAGATTCCAAGAAGTAAATGCTACATTAATCATCTGCCCTTACTTAAGATGGCCGCAGCTGGAAATGCTAGAGTGGAGTTTTTTCAAAGTGATTTCTCAGCAAAATAAGACATGGAGATACGGATGGGCGGGGGAGTTTCCTTTGAATATTAAAAATGTATTAAATATCGTTTTTGGCTTGTGCTGCTCATGTGTAGTGCAGTTCCACTTTAATAAGCGCCAAATTGGCTGGATGGAAGAGATCTCCTTCCATTTACAGATGTATCATGGATATTCCCTTCATCTTTTCATTGAATATTGCAGTAAATCTAGGGCAGAGAGCACTCTATAAATAGAGCCGGTGCTTTGCTTTGATTGCACAGCGTTAAAATGCCGAGCTTTTTTCAGCTTCATCGCCAGGTTTGTGGCCTCCTGACCTCCGCGGAATGCCTGGCGCGTTCTCCCATGTAAACCGAATAAACTGCGGTCTCTCCGCCTAATTAAATTTTCATCTCGGACAAGGCGCCATCAATCAAGGTTATAAAAGCAGCGGCGTGGAATACCTGGAATTGGGAGAAATAAAATACTGGGGGGTTATTTAAAGGGCAGCTCCAACTTTAAACACATAAAAGAAGACTTTTACTTTCAAAGACAATCCAGAATATAAGGAGGGTGATAAAAAATTTCTCTGCTGCAGATTTTGGCCCAGATTCAGCAAAGAAGTACACCGGCGTATCTCCAGATACGCCGCCAATTCACAAAGCGAGATACGCCGTAAAACATGGCTTCAGCCATCCGACGTAACTTGCCAACACCGGCGTATCATGGGTGCATAGTTACGCTGGACGCATTCGGCGTTCCAATTAGAAATATGCAAATGAGTAAGATACGTCGATTCACGAACGTAGATGCGACCGGCTGCTTCATATACGCGATTTGCGTAAGGCTTATGTCCGGCGTAAAGTTACTCCTGCTATAGCAGGCACAGCTAATGCAAAGGTATGGGCCAGGGAACGACGCCGTCAAATTTTACGTCGCGTACGCCGTTTACGTAGTACTATCTTAGGGAGTTTATGCGACGTGATTCTGAGCATGCGCGTGACCAGCTATTCATTAGCATGGGGTCATGCTTAATTTAAATAGATGCCGCCCACCTCCTTCCTACTTTGAATTAGGCGGGCTTACGCCGGCCGATTTACTCTAAGCTGCCGCAACTTACGGAGCAATCGCTTTGTGAATACAGCACTTGCCTCTCTAAGTTGCGACGGCGTAGCATATATTCGATAACTTACCGAGAAACATAGATACCTATTAGAAACAACATTGAAGGACAGCTTTATCCACTTAAAAGAGAAGTATGGGTTTGAGGGTTATTGCTGTTTTATACTTACCTTGGTGGATGCTGCATCTGTCCCCCCGGGCTTCTCTGCACTGAGAACCGAGCCACGAACATCGCCGATCCCCAAGCAGAGAGCTGCTGCCTGTCAATCAGCAGCTCTCCTGCTCTGCTCCTCCACACTCATTGGAGTGTCGGGGAGTGGTCGTATCTTAGCGACTCACTGAGAGGCTGAGATGGCTATCAGTCCAGGCACCTTGACGGATCCAGACTCCCAGAGTCAGGATGACGTGATTTCCCGGGACTGATCCTTGTGATGTAAGCAGAGAGCGGGTCACAGAAGTGCAGAACGAATTGCGTTCCTGTGACCCATAGGAGAAACCCAGCCAAACGAGCCCAGGCTGGACTTCTCCTTTAAGGACCGGGCCTATTTTTCAAACTTGTTGTTTACAAGTTAAAATCTTATTCAAAAAACCCGAAACATTATATATTGTTTTCAAACACCCTAGAGAATAAAATATCAGTTTTTGCAGTGCTTTATGTCACACTGTATTTGTGCAGCGGTCTTACATACACAATTTATTTGGAAAAAATGCACGTTTTTAAATTAAAAAATAAGAAAAGTAAAGTTAGCCCAATTCTTTTCTATATTGTGAAAGATTATGTTACGCTGAGTAAATTAATACCCAACATGTCACGCTTCCAAATTGCGCAGGGCTGAAGCGACTTTTACAAATTTCTACAGGTTACTAGTTTGAGTTACAGAGGAGGTCTAGTGCTAGAATTATTGCTCTTGCTCTAACAATCGCAGCGATACCTCACATGTGTAGTTTGAACACCGTTTCTGCACGCGAGGTCAGTGTGATGGGACGCTTTAAAAAATATATATATTTTTACACTGTCCATTTAAAAAAAAAGAAAATATGTGTCACTTTTATTCCTATTAAAAGGAATGTAAACATCCGTTGTAATAGAAAAAAGCATGACAAAACCTCTAATGTGAGATCTGGGGTCAAAAAGACCTCAGATCTCATATTTACACTAAATAAAATAAAAAAATAATGTATTTTTTTTATCTATATTCTGCCGCAGAGACCACTTTTATCTTAAAGCGGACATAGGTATGCTGCTGCCATAACAATGGAATTCAACGTCAAAATGACGATGTATAACAACTACGGGCGGTCCGTAAGTGGTTCAGCGGAACTAAACTCTCTGTCAGGTCACCTGTGACCAGATGACACAAATGATATAGGCTACCGTAGCCCGATCAGACAGAAAGTTCTGAGGCTGGAGCTCAAAATGAATAGTGCATTGGCTGAGGAACCCCCTGCTGGCTTTGGAGTCCCCAGAGAAACGGGACGGAGCTGGCAGTTGTAGTGAATGTGTGCCTGCGACTGGAATAGGTGCAGCTGCTGATTGTGTTTGAGGTTGCTGACTCGGGGGTTCCCAAGGAGGCCTGGAGCTGCTTGAAGCGGGAAGCCAGATCCTGAAGAAATCGCATCACCTGAGTCTGATATGGCCTGCAATGGATCGTCAGCGGGAAGCGTCAGGCCGGCCGGTTTCATGGCTGATCAAACTGTCAGGTCACCTGTGGCCAGATGACAGATGCACCCCATTGGAGTCAGGAGTGCACCACAAGGTAGTGAACCCTATGGCAGACTGCTACGGATGGACCACAGAGTGGATATAGAGGACAGGTCCACTGGAGAACAAACAGGGATCCCACAGGAAGCTTGAACCCAAGATTCCTCAGAGCGCGGAGTCTAAGATCCAGCTGGTATTCACCAGAGCCTCTAGTGGTGAGGATGGCCTTAGCTGCAACTGAATCCAGGTCGCGCCCCTCAGAGTCCCCTAGGTCACGTTCCGTAGGGAGAGAGGGGAAGCAGCCATTCAGGACACAAGAGATAGTAAAGGGTTAAGCCAAGGTCGGGGAGACAAGCAGACAAGACCAAACAAGGGACAGGCCAAGGTTCAGGGTCACAGGCAAACAGGAGTAGTCAGGGACAAGCTAAGATCGGTACACAGAGATAAATGTAGCACACAAGCAGGGACCCAAACACACAATGCTTAACAAACAACGTTGATCAGCAAGACAGACCTGCAGTGCACTGGTTAATATAGAGTTCCTGATATGGCCTGGGGTGGAGCCATACAGGGAGAAGAGATGATAAAAGCAGCCAGGTGAGAGTGTCTGGCCTCTAAGGTGAACACATGGAGAGGAAAGTAAGCTGCCAGACATCACTGCATATCCATGACACTCTCTCAACCAACATTAAGTATTATAATCCTTAAGTGATTGTAAAGCTTTCATTTTTATTTATTTTTTCCATAAAATAACATGTTACACTTACCTGCTCTGTGTAGTGGTTTTGCACAGTGTCGCCAAGATCCTCTTTTCGGATCCCATGCCTGTGCTCCTGACTCCTTCCTCCTGCCGGGTTCCCCAACAGCAAGCAGCTTGCTATGGAGGCACCCAAGGCGAGCCGCATGCTCTGTGTGTCCATTTACATACAGAGCCAAGGTTCAGCACCACCCCCTCTATCTCCTGATTGGCCCACTGGCTGTGATTGACAGCAGCGGGAGCCAATGGCTCCCGCTGCTGCCAATAGCCAATCAGGAGTGCGAGTCCCCTGAGAGGCATGGCTCTTGTGGACATCGCTGGATCGAGAGGGGGCTCGGGTATTAGGGGGAGTTGCTGCACAGGTTTCCTACGTGTGTCGATGCTGCCGGATTATGTGAAACTATTAGAATAATTTTTTATATTTTAGAATGGGGGGCCTTCAGACTGTTATATTGTCACTATTATATAGTAATTGTTGTTCTATTAAAAAGTATATGGCATATGAATATCATGGTCTGGTTCTCCATTTGGCTACTTGTCCTTCCCCCACTCTTTTTCCCTATTATTTTTTATATAATGTCTATAGTTTCGGATGTACCCCGTCCTATATAGAGGAATTGGTCTATTTTTTTGCCCAAAAATTAACAATAGTTTGAGATCCATCTTTTAATATTTTTCTTTGTCTTGAGACGGGTCAAGGGTCAAGTCAAGGGTGCCTTGACTGAAGAAAAGTTGAGAATCACTGATCTAAACAGGTAAAAAAAAAGGGCATAAATTAATGACAACTAATTCAAATAAATTTTTTTACTAACCTAACGTCAATACACAAAAATATGATTTATTGTCTTGTTAGGTTCCATTATGTTATTTTTTTCTTTTTTTTAGGACGAGGCAACAATGATGAAGGATGGAAATGTTTTCCGGGTGGTTCAGTCCAACTGCTGGAATCCTGAAGTGAGATTAAAAGAGATGGATCAGTCAGGTAAGAATTCTCTTCAGCGTACCTCAGAGGTTGTAGAGGGGTCTGTCTGCAAGCCATTTGGACCAGACTTTGTCATATTTATGGGGGAAGCCTCTGTTGGCATACGTGTCCTTGTAGAGCGGTAGCAAATGGTCATGGTGGGTCATAGTGGTATGGTGGTGACCTGTGTTATGACTGTTAGAACATCCTCCCAGTATCCGACTATCGCCGGGCAGGTTTAGAAATTATGGGCAAAGTCACCGAGAGTTCCCCCACAATGCCAACACTCTGGGGGGCATCAGAATTCATTTTGTGTAACCTATATGGGGTAAAGTATGCCGATGGACTATCCTGAACTGTAACAGCCTGTCACATAGGAAGAAAAGAGAGCGGAAGGGGAAGTCCCATATGTCGTCATTGTCAAAGTCTGGAATGTCTCGCAACCATCGATTTCTAAGCTTCTCTGGTGTGGGAAGGAAGGTCATTATCAAGTGTGAGTATAGCTGAGAGGTGGGTTTTTTGTGCAAGCTGATCTGAGGAGGCCTTCCAGTGCTGATTGGACCACCTAAGGGGGAGAGTGAGAGAATTGGCTGCTGAAGGCGTGGGAGAACTGAAGATAGCGCAAAACGTATGACTGCCGAACATTGAAGACAGAGCTCAATTGGGAGAGAGGGGCCAGGGTTTGGCCAGAAATCACCTGGTCCATGAGATTCTGGTAGGGTGTAGATGTGGTTCAGGGTGGGATTTAACCATAGAGGGTCTTCAGGAGAGACCACCGATTTGGGATAAAAAGGTGTAAATAACCCTGCACTGCTAATGTTAGGTGTAGCTGCTAACATGGCTGTTTTGAAAAAAGCAAAAACAAGTGGAAATATATGTGTAGCGCTTATACAATGTGAATCTTTTAGTTTAATATTCATTTTATTTTCAAAAAAGATAGGCAGATACACGTTAAAGGCTGTCACAGTAATCACCCCTTGTTATACCATTCGCACTTACATCAACCCCTTAAATTAACAGAAAATGTAACCGAGAAGAAACCCCACAATGTGAAATTTTCCTATTTGGGCTTAACCCCCCACGGGTGTTCCTTCCCTTCTAATTGTCTTCCGGGTTTACCTTGCTTTGTCTACCCCTCAACAAGCATCGCCTACCTAATATCTTATCCCCCTTAATCACCCCTACCCCAGAAAAAGAAACACAATAGATATGTGCATTCCCGTTCGTACGAATGTTATTTTCGTACGAAAATGTTCATTTTCGTACCCGCGGGATAATGTGTACATACGAATGCGGTAAAGCACCAAAATTCGAAAACGACGGGATAACGAACGACCGCAAATACGAATGAACGATCCGACGGGAAAAAACGACAAAACGAAAACGGCAAAATAACGAAAATGAAATCTGTATCAAGAGATTTGCATTGTGTATTTTGTTTGAATCCGTTTTGTGTTCATTTTCAGTTGTATGTTCATTGTTCAATGACATCTATAACAAAAGAATTTCATTATGTATATTGAATGAATTCCTTTTTCTGTTTTCTGTGTATTCAAAATACTGAAGGCAAATTTTTTGTTATAGGTGTCATATCAACATACGAAAATAACAAAAGAAACGGGTTCAAATGCAAATCTTTTGTTTATGTTTTTTTTAACCACTTAAGGACCCCCGCACGCACATATACGGCCACAGAATGGCACGTACAGGCACAAGGGCGTAAATTTACGTCCCCGCCTAAGTGCGGTTCGGGGGTCCCATCGGGACCCCCTCCGCGGCGTGCGGGGGTCCCCCTGGCTCCGGGAGCGATCCGGCATCAGCGGGCGGATGTCGGCGAATACCCGCCCCCCCCGCGATCGCTCCCAGCCAATGGGAGCGCGCTCCCATCCTGTCAGTTCCTCCTCCTGTGTTTACACAGGAAGGAGGAAATGGTGTAATCTCTCATCGCAGCGGTGTTTCCCAGCGCTGCTGATGAGAGAAGACATCACAAGTAAGTGTGCACCAACACAACACTGACACACACACACATAGGCATATTAACCCCTTGTGATCGCCCCCCCCCCCACCCCCCTGTCACAGTGTCACTGAATGCAGTGATCTAATCACTGCATTTAGTGTCAGTGTGACAGGCAGTGTAAAAAACAGTTAGTGTTAGGTTCAGGATAGCCCCCCCACCCCCCCTAATAAAGTTTTAACTCCCTGATCACCGCCCTAGTTAACCCTTTCACTCCCTATTGCCAGCGTCACTAAGCGATCATTTTTCTGATCGCTGTATTAGTGTCGCTGTTCCCGCTAGGTAGCTATTTTTTTTATTGCGATTTTTTTTTTTTTACTAAAGACATGTGGCTAAATAAATTTTGGCCTAAATGTTCGACTAAAATTTAGTTTATTTGATTTTTTTTTTAACAAAAAGTAAAAAATAGTGTTTTTTTTTCAAAAATGTCGCTCTATTTTTGTATATAGCGCAAAAAATAAAAATCGCAGAGGTGATCAAATACCACCAAAAGAAAGCTCTATTTGTGGGAAGAAAAGGACGCAAATTTTGTTTGGGAGCCACGCCGCACGACCGCGCAATTGTCTGTTAAAGCGACGCAGTGCCGAATCGCAAAAACACCTTGGGTCATTTACCAGCGTATTGGTCCGGGTCTTAAGTGGTTAATGGACAGAGAGTTAGGCTGGCCATACATGATACAATTTTCTGTGCAATTTTCTTTAGATTTACCTTCAACTATGTAGTGCAAGGGCCTGCCTGATTGCATACAATTGAAAGTGTTGTTTAGTTTGACCTCATATATGGTTTTTGGTAAATCTAAAAGAAAATTGTACAAGAAAATTGAACATGTATGGCCAGCCTCAGTGACTGAAAGCAGCTTCTCTTTTGTGCTGAGTAGTGAGTACACTAATACAGTAAAGCCAAATAAACTTTTCTGTGGATTTTCATCTGAAGGGAGATCAGTTGGCCAGACTTTTGAACCCAAAAATGGTTTTCTGATGCAGTTTAAAAACGAACAAATTTTCTGAGAACGATCGGAAAACGATCGTTTTTATGTGTGTTGTTAAAACAGTCTGACCAAGTGTATGGGGCTTAACAATGGACTTAGGGGGACATATGCCTCCAAAAGTCAAAACAGGCGTGCATGAAATATAGTTGCCAACAGTAGATGGAAGGATCGTGATATTATGAACATCATAACCTCTGATGAACGATGATTTAAATACAGCAAGGCATACAATGGAAAATTAAATCCCAGAGCTTGTTTCTCAAATTATGTCAATAATGTAAGGAGATAGGAGAGAAAAGTAGCCACATATTGTAATCTCGTTTAAATTGATAAAAAGATTTATTACAGCTGTTATACTTACATGTAGCTGGAATATCACACGTTTTGTATATACAAGTGAGGCGGCAGTGGAGTCCCCCCAACGCGTTTCGTGTTACAACACTTCGTCTGGGGTCGACACGGTTTTTCAATTGTCTTTTGTTTAGTGCTGGCTTATGGATTCCAAGAAAAGGGTATTACACTAAGTACAAAAATCATATCATTGCAATTACATATTTTATCACTAATGGCTAATTGCATATAAAATAAGACAAATACTTTTTCTCATGCAGGAGTAACAATGCAGGTGCTCTCAACTGTGCCAGTAATGTTCAGTTATTGGGTATGTATAAATTATATTTTGTATTTTTAAGTGCAACTCTGATTTCAAACTGTAATGTAAGACAGCACAGTAATATATATTTCTAAATAGCATTTAATTCCTATTTTGTTTGTCAGTACAGGCTTCTGAAGTATCCATTGTGGTACCTCTAGTGCTGGCATTGCATTTTGAGATGTGTATATAAAAGTACTAAAAAAAAAAAAAGCTAAGGACTCACCAGAAAGTATCAAAAGTAACACTAATGCCGCGTACACACAAACGCAAATTCTGACAAGAAAAGTTCGATGTGAGCTTTTGTTCGGAAATTCTGACCATGTGTAGACTCCATCTGACTTTTTCTGTCGGAACTTCCGACAGCAAAAATTTGAGGGCTGGTTCTCAATTTTTTTAACAAGAAAAGTTCTTGTCGTAAATTTCGATAGTCTGTATGCAATTCCGACGCCCAAAAAACATGCATGCTCGGATCACTGAACTTAATTTTTCTCGGCTCATTGTAGTGTTGTACGTCACCGCGTCCTCGACAGTCGAAATTATGTGTGACTGTGTGTATGCAAGACAAGTTTGAGCCAACATTCCGTCAGAAAAAATCTTTCTTGTCAGAATTTCCGATCGTGTGTACGCGGCATTACATTAACAGTTCATGAAAACAATCTATCCAGTTCAAGCAACAAATATAACCGCATATGTATAAGAAGGTTATGGTATCCATGTAACCTTATCTTCTAACATTGTGAGTTTTCTCGGTACAGGCCAAGCCCCAGGACACCCTGGATCTGTCTCGTTTCCTCAATGATGACTTGGCAGCTGTGGTTCGGAAGTATCCAGAGAGATTTGTAGGGCTGGGGACACTCCCTATGCAGAGTCCAGAGCTGGCAGTAGAGGAGATGCATCGCTGTGTAAAAGAACTTGGGTTCCCTGGTGTACAGATTGGATCCCATATCAATCAGTGGGACCTGAATTCACCTGAACTGTATCCCATTTATGCGGTACGTACAGCCTGGAATCATATCCACAGTGGCTTTTTTTAGACAACCTCTGATATTATCTGATGCCCTGCTACTGTATTAGTACATAAGGGCAAGCATCACTCATGTACAAGTGTCACCTTTAGGCTGCATTCACACCTTCGCGTAGGCGTTTTGCGGCGACAAAAAATGGGCGCTTTGTCGTTTTTAACCGCGTTTTTTTTTACATTGCATTGTCGGCTATGCGGAACGTGGAAGCCGTCCGATACGCGCATCGGAAAAGGGTCCGGGACTTGTTTGAATTTCGGCGTTCTTTCGACGTACGGCGTTCGGCGTTAGGAGATGTGAATGATCTCCATAGAGAATAATGTAAATCCGATGGTCCGGCGGATTGTAGCGTCGGGCGTAGTGCGACAAAACGCCTAGGTGTGAATGCAGCCTTACAAGGAAAATGTCAACCTTGGCCAATAGTTCTGGCATGACTCCTTGACTTTCCAATCTACAAAGATGGGTTCCATTTTATGGGAACAAACAAGTGGTCACTGCGCCCACCTATTGGATAGGCAAATAAAAAATAAAAAATTGAAAGCTCAACTTACCGATCAGCCTGCGACCAACCAAATTGATCTGTCCATAGTTACATAGTTAGTCAGGTTGAAAAAAGACACAAGTCCATCCAGTTCAACCACAAAAAATAAAATAAACAAAATAATAAACATAGTACAATCCCATACACCCAACTCCATACCCACAGTTGATCCAGAGGAAGGCAAAAAAAACAGCAGAGCATGATCCAATTTGTTACAGCAGGGGAAAAAATTCCTTCCTGATCCCCCGAGAGGATTTACCCCGGATCAACTTTACCTACAAATCTTCTGGGAGACACACAGGTCCCAGAAGACAGCAGGGACCAGTGAGGACGTGCAGCGTGACTCGCGCATGCGCAGTAGGGAACCAGGCTGTGAAGTCGCAAGGCTTAACTTCCTGATGCCCTTACCAAAAAAGGCGGCACCTCCACCAGAGAGCCGAGGGACAGATCAGATTCGAGTGAGGACATCGCGGGCACCCTGGACAAGTAAGTCTCCATATTTTAAAAGTCAGCAGCTTCAGTATTTGTCTATCAATTGTCGTTGACCATTTTACACCCAATATATTATTATTAATCTCCTGCTACAGGCAATGTAATAACGTGTCTGTAACATTTTTTCAGGCGGCTGAAGAATTAAACTGCTCCATATTTGTGCACCCCTGGGACATGCCAACCGATGGCAGGATGGCAAAGTACTGGCTTCCCTGGCTGGTGGGTTAGTAATGATATCATACATTTCTTGGGTCATTGGGTTCAATGATTTATAAAATGTCAAGTGAATGATTTACTCAAGGAATAATTTATATTGCTTCAGTGGTGGAAATTACTCCACATTCCAAGGGCACATAATAGAATGGCATGCCACCCATTGCAAACAAATCTCTGTAGGTGATTACATAATTAGTTGTTAGAAGTTCAGGCACTTAACTTCAAAGGTATTGGAGGAAAGAGCACAAGCTAAAGGAAAACAACAAATTTACCAAAAAAAGCAAAACAAAATGCAAAAAAAAAACAAACAAAAGAAAATGAGCAGACTTGATGGACTACTCTGTCTTTTTCTGCCGTCACATTTCTATGTTTCTATATAATATACCTTCCTATATGTTTACTAAGACTAGCGGTAAAAGGATTTACATTAATTGGTGTTCCACTTTAACCACTTCCCGACCGCCGCATGTACATACTGTATACGTCCACAGAAGGGCACGTACAGGCAGATGGACATAAATTTACGCCCCTGCCTTTGCGCGGGTCGGGACCCCCCCTCTACATGCGGCTGTCGGAAACCTGCGGGAAGCGATCCGGGACGAGGGCGCGGCTAATCGTTTCTAGCCGCCCGCTCACGATCGCTTCCCGGAGCTGAAGAACGGGGAGAGCCGTATGTGGCGGCTGCATCGATCGAGTGATTCCTTTTATAGGGAGACTCAATCAATGACATCACACCTACAGCCACACACCCCTACAGTTGTAAACACACACAAATCCTACAGCGCCCCCTGTGGTTAACTTCCAAACTGCAACTGTCATTTTTCACAATAAACAATGCAATTTAAATGCATTTTTTGCTATGAAAATGACAATGGTCCCAAAAATGTGTCAAAATTGACCGAAGTGTCCGCCATAATGTTGCAGTCACGAAAAAAAAACGCTGATCGGCGCCATTAGTAGTAAAAAAAAAAATATATAATTTAAAAAAATTATTTGATTACTTTTTTTTAGGCATGCCAGCGGATACAACCACCGCCATTTGCAGTATGATTATGGGTGGAATATTCGAGAAGTTCTCCAAACTTAGAGTTTGCTTTGCTCATGGAGGTACGAGGTTTACTAATTTTTGACCTGGTTCCTATAATACAAATGATTGTATATACATATTACTGGGTGGTAACACTTAAATATTCTTGGTCTCCACACAATTTTTCCCTTTATTTCTATTGAAAGAAATTATTAAAATGTACATCCACCATGACAGTCAATAGATGTCCAAATAATATTTATACAATTTGATATTTATTCAAATGACATCATAACATTGGCTTTTTAAAAAGTATGGTACAGCATATTGTCAATATTTGAGACACATAGGGCCAGATCCACAAAGCTGCTGCGCTTTGGGAGCCTAACCCATTTACTCTACGCCGCTGTAAGTCACATCGGCGTGTTACTTATCCTCAAAGAAATAGCGCTGTTAATTACGGCGGCGTAGAGTTAATGAGCCGGCGTTCCCGGGTGTAATTCAAATGGCTTGTTGGTGGGCATGTTTTATTAAAATTATCAATGACCCGACGCCGATGACGTATTTTTTGAACTGCGAATGCGCCGGCCGTCGACGAATCCCAGTGCGCATGCGTGAAACACGTCGCAAATAGTCAATGAAAATGACGTGAACATAACTTACGGCCAGGCCCATTCTGGATCGGCATACGCAAACGACGTAAACGACGTACAACACGAAGCTTTCCCGACGTCCATACTTAAAATTGGCTGTGCCTCACTATAGCAGGGGTAACTTTACGCCGGAGATACGCTTACGCAAACAACGTAAAGGGAATGCACCGGCCGCTCGTACATTCTTGGATTGGCGTATCTCGCTCATTTGCATATTTTACGCTGGAAATAGACGGAAGCGCCCCTAGCGTCCAGCGTAAATATGCACTTAAGAGACAACGGTGTAATAACGTTACACCAGTTGTATCTTATCGTTATTCCGGCGTATTTTGTTTTGTGGATACGGCGGCGGGAAATTGAAATTATGTCGGCGTATCGGTAGACACGCCGCGTAATTTCTTTGTGGATCTGGCCCATAACCTAATATTATCCCGGTTTCTACAATATGGAGGTTGTAATTCATATTAGTCGGTGCTAAAATAACTCCATGTCTTCTGATGAAGCAAATTTGTTCTGAAACGTTGGTAGAGCTGTAGTATCCAGTACTGAATCTGTAATTAGACATGTGCAATTCGTTTCATTCCCAATTTGCTTTTAAGCAAATTTCGACTAATTTGTTAGTTCGAAAATATCCAAATTAACCAAAACCTGTGTTAACAAACTTTTTCAATTATTCATATATTCTAATATTCAAAATGTTGTAAATTCGAAAAAAAAAATCAAAATGTTAAAAAAAATCTTAAATTCGTAAACCCGAAAATTGGAAAATCTGAAATAATAACTAACTAATAATAACCTAACTATAACTTACTATTTAAGTTGTAGGTATTGGAATTTCCTTTCAAATTTGACTTTTAGTGAACGTAACAAATACAAATTTATCCGAAGTTACGAATTATCCAAAATAAAGAATTCTGCATCTAAACAAATGGAAGGGAACAAATGAATACAAAATAATAATATTAAAATGTCTTTATTATTATTATTAATTATTATTAATTATTATTAATTTTCTAATTTATTATTAAGTTTCTAATTTACAAATTTTTTCAAAATTGCGAATTGCAATCATAATGAATAAACCGAAAAAAATAAAACGAATGAAACAAAAATGAACACATTTTTCGGCAGTGCGCGTCTAGTTGTAATATCTTATAATACAATCATCTTTACCAGTGGATTTTCTGTAACACAGCATGGTTTTAATAGAAACTGGGATATTATTAGGAGGTTATGTGTCTGAAATATTGACAGTGTACTATACCAAAGTTTTTAAAAATCCAATGTTATATGATGTCATTTGAATAAATATCAATTTAGAAACATGTTTTGGACCTTTATTGTTATGTCACCCATTTGTCTGGCTCCAACAATAGTAGGTTAAAGAAAGGAGGTTTAAAGCAAATTAAATCTTAATACTTGTAACAAAAAAAATAGCAAAAATACATTTTATATAAAATATAATTTATTTCTACAAACATGACAAAATTAGCATCAGGAATGAACACAGATAATATCAATTAGCATCAATTGTACTTTGCAATTGATAGATAATGTTACTCTGAGATATCCAAGGTCTACGTGTCTCGGTGGAACTTCATGCTTCTTCATGAATATAATGACCTTTAATACATAGAACAAGAACTTGCGCCAACATGATTAATTAAGATGGCTAAAGTTTTTATAACAAAGTCTGTAAAGTAATGTAATACTACAGCACGCCACACCACCAGTCAATATATCATAAAATGCATATTTACCCTCAAAAAAGAAGCCAGGTGGCAGCCAAAAAGCCCCTAACGCAAAATGGCATCCTCAATTTCAAGAAGACGTCTGCAATCCACATAGACCAGCAGAGTCATTGTTTAACCACTTGCTTACTGGGCACATAAACCCCCTTCGTGCCCAGGCGAAATTTCAGTTTCTGGCACTGCGTCGCTTTAACTGACAATTGCGCGGTCGTGCGACGTGGCACCCAAACAAAATTGGCGTCCTTTTTTTCCCCACAAATAGAGCTTTCTTTTGGTGGTATTTGATCGCCCGTGCGGTTTTTATTTTTTGCGTTATAAACAAAAAAAGAGCGACAATTTAAAAAAATATATATATTTGCTATAATAAATATCCCAATTTTTTTTTTTTTTATATTTTTTTTTCTCAGTTAAGGCCGATACATATTCTTCTACGTATTTTTGTAAAAAAAAAAAAAAAAAAAAAATCACAATAAGTGACTGCTTTGCGCAAAAGTTATAGCACCTACAAAATAGGGGACAGAATTATGATTTTTTTTTTATATTTTTTTTTTACTAGTAATGGCTGGCGGCGATCTGCGATTTTTATTGGGACTGCGATATTGCGGCGGACACATCGGACACTTTTGACACATTTTTGGCGACATTCACATTTATACAGCGACCAGTGCTATAAATATGCACTAATTACTGTATGTGACTGGCATTGAAGGGGTTAACACTAGGGGTGAGGAAGGGGTTAAATGTATTGCCTGGGTGTGTTCTAACTGTGTGGGGGGAGGGGGGTGACTGGGGGAGGTGACCAATGCTGTCTCCCTATGTACAAGGGAAACAGCATCTGTCTCCTTTCCCTGACAGGACGTGGAGCTCTGTGTTTACACACACAGCTCCACGTCCCTGCTCTGTCACCGCCGATCGCATGTACCTGACGGACATCGCGGCCGCCGGGTACACGCATCGAATCCTTGGTGATGCGTCGGGACTGTTTTTCCCTGCCGCGCGCCACAGGGTGAAATTACAAGTAAATCACGTCCAAAGATGTGCCCCCGGTGCCTCAGGTCCGTGCTGTTGACGTATTCTGTCAATAGCGCGGACCCGAAGTGGTTAATGTAAACAAGGCCTTCATAGTCAGGACTGGATTTGTAAGGGGGAAAAAGGTCCCCACTCACATACAAGCATTATATAAAACATGCCCCTGGACGACATCACCTTTGACAAAACGTGTAGGGCGGGGGGCGATGCGCTCACGTCACCTTGTGTTTTCCTTCGTGTCATGGAGAACGGGTTTGGCTGTACGCCGGGCGGGACACCAGACTTAAAGGCTTTTAAATGTTCAATACTATGTTTTTTTAATAGATTCTAAAAAGGTTTTGCACTATATGGAGCTTTCTTATCTTTCACATAAATCAACCATCCTTATAAGTGATTGAGAGGTGCAGAAGCACGCTCGCATTGGGAGAAAGACCTGGCCTGGATTTATGCTAAACGCACCTTCTGATCCTCTGTAGTGTGGGGTCATTTGGAGTTGGTAAGAAGTAAATTGCATTACTTGGTGGTGGATTCCTCACATAGGGTCGAACTCAGTGGAGCATTACATTGTGAAAAGCTTCTAGTTACAACCACTGGTGGCCTTTATATGAACTTTATATTGACAAGTCTAAAAGATTGTTTTGTGGAATATTGATCTAGCGCAGTTATATATATATGTATATATATGTATATATATTATATATATATATATATATATATATATATATAATTATAAAATAATGACAAATAATAACAAAAAATAATAAAAAAGTATATACAATGTATAATAAAAATAATTTTCTTTCATTAAATGTAATAAAAAATTTCCGCCCATCATCCAAAGCTCACGCATACCACACATAGAGCACTATGACTACATGACCTCAAAATGACATTTAATGCATTTTAAAAATGTGTGAGGCCTTGTACACACGAGGGAATAAATCCGCTGAAGATGGTCCGACGGACCATTTCAGCGGAAAAATCCCCTCGTCTGTAGGGGCAAACGGACGCTTTGAAATATTTCCGCCGGATAGCTGGCTGGCAGATATGTCCGCTGGTTAGTACGGCAAACCAGCGGACATATCTTGCCGCACATGCGTCGTATCCTGTGAATGGATCCGACGCATGCGCGCGGAAGTGTTTACTTCCTGGTGCGGTGACGTGGCGGTCACGTGGCGGCGTCAACGTCACCGCCGCGTCACCGCGCTGTCCGCCGGCGGGGAATTTGATCCGATGGTGTGTACAGCCATCGGATCAAAACATCCCGGCGCAAATATACGCTGTAAACGGTCCGGGGACCGTTTACAGCGGATATTTCCCGTCGTGTGTACAAGGCCTCACTGTCATTGAAATTATAAACCAACTCTGTGTATAAGGGGCCCCTTTCAACCTGAAGTGCTCCGGGCCACCCAAGGTCTAAAACTGGCTCTGCTCGTAGTCCTGAAGAAGGAAGATGTTGTTGTGAAACATGTAGACTTCTTGGATTTCGCTTATCATCGGAGTAACATCATCTAACAATTACAGAATACAACGATTAGGCTTGGCTGAATGAAATATATGGCCTTGTGTGTGTGTTGATTGTAATTGTCGGTGTTTATTGTATGTGCTGGTTGTACACACAAACCAAAATGAAACATTTTTGTACTCAAAATGTAATTTTTTTTTATATTTTATTTCCTTTTTTTAATACTATGTTCTTTGTGCTCTACAAATGTATCATTATTGTTTTAATAATTTACTATAATGTATTAATAATTATGTGTTTATTACTATTATTATATATAGGTGGATCCTTCCCCTTTACTGTAGGTCGCATTAACCATGGTTTCAACGTGCGTCCTGATCTCTGTGCTATTCACAATAAGGAACCCCCCGAAAAATACCTTGGATCTTTCTACACAGACTCCCTGGTACATGACCCGAGAGCCCTAGAACTCCTGATCGATGTGATTGGAGAGGTGAGTTGTAGTGTCATTGAGATACAATGGGCCACATTTGCTAAACGTGAGCTCACCCAACAAACAGTTCCCTTACCAAAAAAATCTTTGCAGGTACATGCTTGTATTTGAGCTATGTTCAATAGACATGTGCACTTAGTTTAGTTCCGAATTCATTTTTTAACGCATTTCGTCAAATTCGTAAAAATATTCGGATTAAAGAGAACCTGTTTAACCACTTAAGGACTGCCTAACGCCGATATACAGGGTCGCTGATAGAAATCATGGGGCCCCATACAGCCTACCTGACGGGACCCCTTCAGCTCCACCCCTGGTCCCGCCCCTGGTCCCTCTTTTGTTCCCACCCCAGGTTCGCCCCTGGCCATATTGTGCTGCAGACAGTGCCACCCATGCCATGCCGCCAATGCCATATTGTGCTGCAGACAGTGCCGCCCATGCCATGCCACCAATGCCATATTGTGCAGCAGACAGTGCCACCCATGTTGTCATTGGCGGCATTGGGGGCACTGTCTGCAACACATTACGGCATTGGCAGCATAGGTGGCACTGTCTACAGCACATTACGGCATTGGCGGCATGGGTGGCATTGTCTCTGCAGCACATTACGGCATTGGCAGCATGGCATGGGTGGCACTGTCTGCAGCACAATATGGCCAATATGTGCTACCTGCAGACAGTGCCAGCCATGTGGCCAATGCAATATTGTGCTGCAGACAGTGCCACCCATGACGCTAATGCCACAACGCATGTGCTACCTGCTGACAGTGCCAGCCATGCGGCCAATGCCATATTGTGCTGCAGACAGGTTAGCGTCATGGGTGGCACTGTCTGCAGCACAATATGGCATTGGCGGCATGGCTGGCACTGTCAGCAGGTAGCACATGCGTTGTGGGCCATAACGCATGTGCTACCTGCAGACAGTGCCACCCATGCCGCCAAAGCCATAATGTATAGATGCTGCTGCAGTAGATCTTGAATCCCCTCCCCCCCCAAGCAGGTACACACCTGTTAGCCGTGCCCCAGCCAGGAGTCACTTCCTCCCTGATCCTGCAGTGCTGCCACCTGGACTCGCTGGAGTGTCAGTCTGACAGTTTCACAAACAGTCAGGTGCCAGGTGCTTCTCTTTTTCCTTTCTATCAAAGCCGCCGCTCGTCTCACTGCTTCTTCTCTCAGCTGAGTGGAGAACAGAGCAGAGAGCCAAGAGTGGAGGGAGAGGAATCACTTCTAGGCACCAGGGAAGGACACGCTGGGCAGGACTTGAGCCAGCATTAGGAGCGGGTGCGGAAGAGAAGAGACATTCATCCGTGCCAGAAATAGAAAAAATAGTCCCTTCCTGCTGCCACCTACACAAACAGAACACTGAAGGTATTGCGCTATAAAAAAAAATTAAAACCGTAAAAAGCAATGCGAGGGGGGGGGGGGGATAAACAATATTCAGTCAGGGCTGTAGAGGTTTTTTTTCCCCTCTACATTAATTAGTTCTCTCTGGAGGCTGCCCGGGCCCTCCTGCTGGCCGGCCCAGTACAACAGGGCCAGTTGTACTGGGCTATCAGTGGCCCTGCCGATATACGTCGGCAGAATGGCACGGCTGGGCACAGGCATGGACCTGTACGTCGCCTTTAAGAGCCCAGCCATTTGTCGCGCTCGCAACCTGGTTCGAAGCTTAGCGACCGCGGGACCTGCGGACCCGATTGCCGCCGGTGTCCCGCGATCGGGTCACAGGAGCCGAAGAATGGGGAGAGGTGTTTCACCTGTGGTGTTTATATTGGTCCAGCAGTGCACTAACACCTTTGCAGCCATTGTGCTACATGCTGGGTGTTTGGTGTGCTTCTGTACCTTTAAGGAGGGGTGGCTCCCCTTCAGTCCACCTGCCCCTATCTATCCATTAGAATGCATGTGCCTCCATTGTGGGGACGCTCATTGTTTAGTGTTAGGACCACAGATTACAGGGTGCCTTGGCACGGCTCTGTGGCTCGCGCATGCGTTTGAAAATGCGTGCGGACAAAACCCCTGTTTTTAATGCATATTGTTAGACAGGTTAATTGGTTGTTCTGCAGGCTGGTCGGTAAGGAGGCCTGTTTTTTTCCCTGGGCATTCCCCAGGTTTTGTTGTTGTAAACACCCCTCTCCCGTTCTTCTATGTGGCAGTGTCACTGATTGTCTGTTCCCTGTTATAGGGAACGACGATCAGTGACATCACACCTACAGCCACGCCCCCCTACAGTAAGAATCACTACCTTAGGGCACACTTAACCCCCCTAGTGGTTAACCCTTTAACTGCCATTGTCATTTTCACAGTAATCAGTGCATTTTTATAGCACTTTTTGCTGTGAAAATGGTCCCAAAAATGTGTCAAAAGTGTCCGATGTGTCCGTCATAATGTCGCAGTCACGAAAAAAATCGCTGATCGCCGCCATTACTAGTAAAAAAAAAATATTAAATATAAATGCCATTTTCTTGTGAAAAAAAAAAATATAAATACCATAAAACTATCCCCTATTTTGTAAACGCTATAAATTTTGCGCAAACCAACCGATAAACGCTTATTGCGATTTTTTTACCAAAAAAAGGTAGAGGAAAAAAAAAATTATATATTTTTTGGGGATATTTATTATAGCAAAAAGTAAAAAAATATTGATTTTTTTTCAAAATTGACGCTCTACTTTTGTTTATAGCACAAAAAATTAAAACCGCAGAGGTGATCAAATACCACCAAAAGAAAGCTCTATTTGTGGGAAAAAAAGGACGCCAATTTTGTTTGGGAGCCACGTCGCACAACCGTGCAATTGTCAGTTAAAGCGGCGCAGTGCGGAATCGCAAAAAGGGGCATTATTCTTAAAGGTAAAGGTAAAGGTTTGTTTTTTATTTTCTAAATAGGTTCCTTCAAGCTAGTGCATTGTTGGTTCACTTACCTTTTCCTTCGATTTTCCCTTCTAAATGTTTTTTTTCTTTGTTTGAATTTCTCACTTCCTGTTCCTCCTCAGTAAGCTTTCCACCATCATCCGAATGGTGGAAAGTCATTTAGAACAGCTTACTGAACAGCTTACTGAGGAGGAACAGGAAGTGAGAAATTTAGACAAAGAAAACTAAGAAAAAAAAACATTTAGAAGGGAAATTGAAGGAAAAGGTAAGTGAACCAACAATGCACTAGCTTAAAGGAACCTATTTAGAAAATAAAAAACAAACCTTTACAACCCCTTTAACCTGCATAATGGTCCGGGTCTTAAGTGGTTAACAAACTTTTCCAAAGATTCGGAAATTCCAAAAAAAAAACGATAATTCGGGAATTTGAAAAAATGTATTCTTTCATTTTTGTTATTTTACAACACATGCACTTACCCTGTACTATTACTCCCATCATTGTCTGTTTTTTGAAAGTTTTTCTCCAAGTGCTCTCATTTATCTCCTGCAACCCAAACATGCTGCAAAGGGGCTTTCACGTAAACCTGACCCCAGCGTGTGCATGCGTTTGTATGATTGTAGTAAGGATATGACAGCTTATTTTGAGCAGAAACTGATCTGGATGCTCCGTGTATTTTTGTAAAGCCCAGCAGAATTGGCTTGCATCTGCAAATAAGACAAATGATAGACCTGACCTCTTCCGAAAACTGTGCAGGTTTGATTGAGCGATGTCTAAAAAATATTTAGTAAATACTGCCCCCTGCAGGATCATACGTAGCTTACAAATTGTTTTCCCTATAACACTTTTAAAACCTTGGTAACTTCGTTTGAGAGCGTTTTGCAAGAAAAGCTATTTTTTTTTATAAATTTTGACTTGATATACAAGCGATGTCTTCATATACAAGTAGCGCCATGTCACAAATGAGTATAAAAGAGGAGAGGCGCCTATAATGCCGCGTACACGCGATCATTTTTCGGGTTGTAAAAAACTATGGGGCAGATTCACAGAGAAATGGATTATCGTAGCGTATCAGAAATACACTACGCCGCCGTTTTTTACCTTGCTCTACGTGGAATTCAGGTAGATTTTCTACGGTAAACGACGGCGGCGTAGTGTATTTCTCCCGTCGCAATCCATCTGCGCGAGTAGGGGGCGTGAAACATTTAAATTAGGCGCGTTCCCGCGGCGATCGATCTGCGCATGCTCCGTGCGCAAATTTCCCGCCGTGCATTGCGCGAAATCACGTTGTGACGTCATTCGTTGTTTATGTAGCGTACTTTACGGGCGATCCACGTCCCGACGAGTTACGTAAACAAAAAAATTTTTTAAATATATTCGAAGCGGGAACGACGGCCATACTTAACATGGGCTACGTAAAGTTAGAGCAGCAAAAGCTGCTCTAACATTACGTATAAAAAAATAGACGAAAACGATTGCGACGCCCGCTCGTATGTTCGTGAATCTCCGTAAAAACACATTTGCATATCCCGACGCATCAAAACGACGCGAACTCCTCCCAGCGGCCGCAAATAGATGGCAGCGTAGATCCGAAGGCTTACGAAGACGTAAGCCTCTCGGATCGAAGCCCGAAGCCGGCGTATCATGGTTTGAGGATTCAAACTAGTGATACGCCGCGCGAAATTTGAAATTACTCCTGTCTAACCCCAGTTAGACAGGCGTAATTGTTTTGTGAATCTGCCCCTATGTTTTCAGGCTCTAGAAAAACTACGTTTTTTTTTAACTTCATCATTAAAACGGCGTTGCCTACACACTTTTGTGAAAAAAAAAATGCTCTAGCAAAGCTCGGTGACGTACAACACGTACAACGGCACTATAAAGGGGAAGTTCCATTCAGATGGCGCCACCCTTGGGGCTGCTTTAGCTGATTCCGTGTTAGTAAAAGACGATTCGCGCTTTTCTGTCTGTTACAGCGTGATGAATGTGCTTACTCCATTACGAATGGTAGTTTTACCAGAACGAGCGCTCCCGTCTCATAACTTGCTTCTGAGCATGCGCAGATTTTTCACGTCGTTAAAGCCCACACACGACCATTTTTTACAACCCGAAAAACGACAACGTTAAAAACATTGTTAAAAAATAGAGCATGTTCGTATTTTTTTTTTTTTTACCGATTTTCAGAACCCGAAAAATGCTCTGGAGCCCACACACAATCGTTTTTAATGACATTAAAAAAAACATAATTTTTTACAACCCGAAAAATGATCGTGTGTACGCGGCATAAGTGTAGCAATATGGTTACATTAATGAAGGTACAACATTTAGCAACATATTGCTACACTAAGGCCGCGTACACACGACCAAATACATCTGTTCAAATCGGTCTGGCAGACCGATTTGAACAGATTTGTCTGCTGGGATGTATTGGTTTGATCGCTGTACACACGATCAAACCAAAATCCCCGCCGGCAGACAGCGCGGTGACGTGGCGGTGACATTGACGCCGCCACGTCACCGCACCAGGAAGTAAAACACTTCCGCGCATGCGTCGAATCTATTCGACGCATGTGCGGGCAGATATGTCTGCTGGTTAGTGTACTAACCAGCAGACGTGTCGGACGGACAGATTCCCAGCAGACAGATTTTAAAGCATGCTTTAAAATCTGTCGGCTGGCCGAATCTGTCTGTCCGCCCGTACACACGATCGAATCTGTCTGCTGAAACGGTCTGGCAGACCGTTTCCAGCAGACAGATTTGATCATGTGTACGCGGCCTAAGAGGCACCTCTCTTCTCTTCTATACTCTGGAGCTCCTGCTGGATTTTGCTTCTAATCCCCTTGTGGAGGCTTCCATGTGTGGATGGAGATTTTATGGTTACACAACTAATCACATTGCTATTATCTTTTTATATGGACTATAAACTGAAGGACCTATGAATAAATGGTTGTGGAACGAATCCTTTTGAGTTTCCATTATTTCTTATGGGGAAATTTGCTTTGATATACAAGTGCTTTGGATTACAAGCATGTTTCTGGAACAAATTATGCTCGCAATCCAAGGTTTTACTGTATTTTGGAAACTGGAGGAAGAACCTCAGAAGTCCTTCAGGGACAGAAAAACCTGTGACCATGTCCTAATAATAGTCCAGCCACACATGGTGCTAAATTAAAATGAAACTTTAGGTATGGTACCGTATTTGCCGGTGTATAAGACGACCTTTTATACTTAAAAATGTGGCTTAAAAATTGGGGGTCGTCAACGTTATACGCTGGATGCAGACTGCGGGCCTCCACTTTTTAAAAGCCGTGCCTCCTCCTCGTGCTGTTCCGTGATAGGCTCAGTGATCCGCCTATCACGGACGTTGTCTCGTCCTCAGCCTCGGACGAGAGGATGTCTGTGATAGGTGGAACACTGAACACAGGCTCTACTGGGAAACTGAGTGTTCCACCTATCACGGAACAGCACGAGGAAGAGGCGCAGCTTTTAAAAATCGGATGCCCGCAGTCTGACTCACTAAAGTAATGAAGATCGGCGATGTGAGGTGAGGCAATGGCACAGTGTGGTGAGGCAATGGCACAGTGTGGTGAGGAAATGGCACAGTGTGGTGAGGAAATGGTACAGTGTGGTAAGGAAATGGCACAGTGTGGTGAGGAAATGGCACAGTGTGGTGAGGAAATGGCACAGTGTGGTGAGGAAATGGCACAGTGTGGTGAGGCAATGGCACAGTGTGGTGAGGAAATGGCACAGTGTGGTGAGGAAATGGCACAGTGTGGTGAGGAAATGGCACAGTGTGGTGAGGAAATGGCACAGGGTGGTGTTGTCTTATACGCCCAGACGCCTTATACGCCGGCAAATATGGTATATTTTTTTCTTTGCATAGTTACAGTGGTCCACCATGGACAAGGTCCAGAGGCGGGTCGCGATCTCATCCTCATCGAGTCGTGAGAATTTTGCATTCACTGAGAAAATGCAAAGAGTTCCCTAAATGGCACCCATGAAGCTAGCGGCGATCACTGTAATAGCAGTTTCCTTCTAGAAGGATTTCTGACTCCTATAGGGATTGACCAAAAGCAACTGTGCAAAACAAGCCGTACCTAAACTTCAGCTTTAATGGGTTAAAAAGTACCAAGCTGAAATGTATCTAAACCCAATAATAAAATGTACATAGATAAGTAGATAAGTGGTTTGTTTACTGTCAGGGGTTGTAGGGGTCTATTTTAAAATATATATATCAAGCAGCCCTCATAAATAGTCCCTGCAATTTGCCTGATATGTTTCTTTTCTATGATCATCAGCTCCATCTAGTGGCTATAATGTGGTATTTCCTGATTAGGGTATTTCATGAAAATACTGCATTATGGCCACTAGATGGAGCTGACAATCATAAGAAATAAACATATAAGGCGAATTACGGAGAATATTTCCAATTGCTTTGCAAATGCTTGATACAGTATCTCACAAAAGTGAGTACACCCCTCACATTTTTGAAAATATTTTATATTATATTATATATTATATTATATCTTTTCATGTGACAACACTGAAGAAATGACACTTTGTTACAATGTTGTGTAGTGAGTGTACAGCTTGTATAACAGTGTAAATTTTCTGTCCCCTCAAAATAATTCAACAAACAGCCATTAATGTCTAAACCGCTGGCAACAAAAGTGAGTAAACCCCTAAGTGAAAATGTCCAAATAGCGCCCAATTAGCCATTCTCCCTCCCCAGAGTCATGTGACTCGTTAGTGTTACAAGGTCTCAGGTGTGAATAGGGAGCAGGTGTGGTAAATTTGGTGTTATCGCTCTCACTCTCTCATACTGGTCACTGGAAGTTCAACATGGCCAAGAACTCTCTAAAGATCTGAAAAAAATAATTGTTGCTCTACATAAAAATGGTCTAGGGCTAGGCTATAAGAAGATTGCCAAAACCCTGAAACTGAGCTCCATACAGTGGTTTAAAGTGGTTGTAAACCCTTAACAACTACTTTTTGCCTATAATGAGGCTTACCTGTAGCTACCCAGGTATAGGAGATATCCCCTGTATTTGCATGTGCAGATGTCATATGTGCACTGAAGCAAACTGAAGCAATGGCACGTTCCCGAGGCTCTTCAGCGCCCCCCACCTCTGGCCACTTGCGGTATTGCATGCCATTGAAGTCAATGTGGAACAAATTATTTCAGTTTCCATCGACTTCTATGGGAAAACTCGCTTTGATATGCAAGTCGTGGAACGGATTATGCTCGTAATCCGAAGTTCCATTGTATCTGTGTTTCTTTTCAGGCCATTATTATTATCAGTGTAGTAATTTTGTAAATATTTATTTTATTTCAAAGTCTCTACCGCCTACTGATTAAACTAATAAAACTGATTAAACTATTAACTATTGCCCCGCCTCTCCTATCTTTCACTCCCCCCCCCCCCCCCCTTGTCCCCTTTGCCCAGGTTACCCCTCTCCCTTCCCTTTTTATATGATTAAACTATTAAATCACAAGGTGCATTTCTAATAATTTTAGTAGGACTTCCCTAAGACCAACAATTTTTAGGGTTCCTACATGTTAAAGTGGTTTAGAAAGACTTCTCTAATGTAACTGCAGTATTCTCTGATGTTGACGAGGGGTGTGCCAATTTATTAGGGAACATTCTATTTTTCTGGAATTGCCCCTTTTAGAAAATGCAGTGTGACATTTTATTTGTTACAATCAGTAACTTTGTATTTTACAATTCATATTTTCCCTGTCCCCACCCCCCCCCCGGAACAGGAAAAAGTGATGTTAGGAACTGACTATCCTTTTCCGTTGGGAGAGCATAATCCGGGACACCTTATTGAATCAATGGAAAATTTTGACATGAATTTAAAAGTAAGATTTTTGTTATATTCATTTTATAATACAGATAAATATACCAGTATTATATTTTAGATATATAGGGCCAGATTCAGAAAGCTCTGCCTATCTATAGGCAGGCGTAGCGTATCTCAGATACACTACGCCGCCGTAAGTTTCAGTGGCAGGTTCCTTATTCAGAAACTATTTACGCCGAAAGTTACGGCGGCGTAGTGTATCTGTGGCGGCGGAAGGCCACGCAATTCAAATTTGTAAGATGGGGGCGTGATTCATGTAAATGAATCATGACCCCACGTAAGTGACGTTTTTTTTGGACGGCGCATGCGTCTGTGGATGTTCCCAGTGCGCATGCGCGAAATCACATCGCTTTTTCTTAATGTAAACGACGTGAACTTAACTAATGTTGAGTCCCATTCCCGAACGATTTACGCAAACGACGTAACCGATGTTCCATTCGACGCGGTCCCGACGTCCATACTTAACATTGGCTGCGCCTGCTATAGCAGGGGTAACCTTACGCCACGCAAACGACGTCAAATACGACGCGCCGCCGCAAGTACGTTTCTGAATCGGCGTAAATAGCTCATTTGAATATTTTACGCGAGAAACAACGTAAACGCCACCTAGCGGCCGGCTGAACATTACATTTAAGATCCGACGGTGTAAGACTATTACACCAGTCGGATATTAGCGTAAATCCGGCGTATCATGTTTTCTGAATAGAAAACAATGATACGCCGGCGGGAAATTCGAATTACGCCGGTAATTACACCAGCGTAATTCCTTTCTGAATCTGGCCCATAATATATATAAGGTGTGTGTGTATATATATATATATATATATATATATATATATATCTTTATTATATATATATCTTTATTATATATATATATATATATATATATATATATATATATATATATACCTTTATTATATATATATATATATATATATATATATATATATATATATAGATAGATTTAGATATATATAATTATTATTATTTCATATCTGAGAGGCTATATCGCTATCTGCTTTCTGTTACTTCAAACTATTTACAATACTGCGGCCTATTTTGCAGCCCATTCATAAATTGCAGATCCTTGTATTGCGCTTGTACTACTCCATTGATTTCTCAGAAGAAGAGTGCTCTATGTGGTTTCATAGGTCTCTTACTAGCATTTATTTTTATTTTGGGGCCAGTTTACACCATAGAAACGCAGTCCTGATGCGTTCCAGATGCTTTTCTGCATGCACGTTTTTTACATGTTCCAGTGCGTTTTTGGAGCAATGGCACATTTTTGATGTAGGTCAGATCTCGCATTAAAGAGGTCCTGTCATGCTTTTTTTTCTATTACAAGGGATGTTTACATTCCTTGTAATAGGAATAAAAGTGACCCAAATTAAAGGATCACTAAAGGAATTTTTTTATTTTATTTTTTAGCTAAATAGCTTCCGTTACCTTACTGCAGTCCTGATTTCATGTCCTAATTGTTCGTTTTTGCTTTGAAGTTGCTGTAATTCTGCTCTGATCTCCACACTTCCTGCTTGTCTGGCTCCTTATGAAAAATCTCATGGCAGCTTTTCACGGTGGTCTAAGCTGTCATTACTGTGTGTCTAAAACTCCTCAGAACCAATCAGATTCATTTTTAAAACAAAACACTGCCCTGTATTTGTTTTTGTTCTGTGTTTCTCTCTACTTCACAGACACATGAAACCAGTTTAAAAGTGAAACTAAACTGCAGGCACATTATATGATTGATTTTTATCTGTTTTTAATTAAAAAAAATTAACAGAAAGTTTTTAATCATTTTTAAAAGGAATCAATTAACTTTTATGTCTCTATACCCTGTAAACAGTCATTTCAGCAAAAAAATGTTTTTCCTTTAGTGACCCTTTAATTTTTTTAAAAGGACAGTGTAAACATAAAAGGTTAAAGGGGTTGTAAAGGTACAATTTGTTTTCCTAAATGGCTTCCTTTACCTTAGTGCAGTCCTCCTTTTCTTACCGCATCCTTCCATTTTGCTTTTCGATGTCCTTATTTCTTCTGAGAAATCCTCACTTCCTGTTCTTCTGTCTGTAACTCCACACAGTAATGCAAGGCTTTCTCCCTGGTGTGGAGTGTCGTGCTCGCCCCCTCCCTTGGACTACAGGAGAGTCAGGACGCTCTCTATAGTACAGATTTTATTTGACCCATGTATGGCCTGCCTAAGTCAACCATTAGATTTACTTATTTGTGTTGAGTGGGAACAGCCATAGATGGATTGAAGTGTAGTTAGTCCCTGCTGAACAAAAAAAAATAAAAAATCAATGCATCTATGGCCAGCTTTAGGCCAGGAAGAGCCCTTTAGTGCATCTGTGCATGTCCTGGGCAATCAAAAATGGTAACACCGGTGGAGGGGGTCATGGTTAAAGTGACTTTACACCTTTTACAACCACTTTTACCTACAGGTAAGCCTAGATTAACCTCCCTGGCGGTAATCCCGAGTCTAGCTCGGGGTGGAATTTCAATACCATTAGTTGTAACCCAGTGCCAGACTCGGGATCGCATTGCAGGATTCAGGCAGTTACTTACCTTGTCCCCTGGATCTTGTGATGCCTCCCCGCTGTGCGAGCGAGCTGTCTCCTCGCTCAATTCACAAAGTGCCCGAGTGCCGCAGAGCTCCGTTCCCTGCGACGTTGTGACGCACGGGGGGCGGAGATCGGCACCTATTTAAAAAAAGTAAAAACACACAATACATACAGTATACTGTAATCTTACAGATTACAGTACTGTATAAAATAATTGCACACCCCCTTTGTCCCTAGTGGTCTGCCCAGTGCCATGAATCCACTTTTATATTATAAATACTGTTTTTTCTGTCTGGAAACTGTAGATTGTCCATAGCAACCAAGTGTCCCTTTATGTCAAAGTGGTTTTAGAGCAGCTAGAAAACAGCGATAATAAATTAGAATCACTTGCAGAATTGAGCGATAGCGATTTGTGGGGAAATTCGTCATCAAACACTGAAAGTAATGACAGCGACAATTCTGCAACTGAGCAAATTTCAGTGTTTTTGATTTGATTACATTATTGAATAATTTTTATTATAATTATATTATTATTTGTTATTATTTATAGTTCTTTATTATATTATAATTAATGATTTTGTGTTTCAAACTTTATCATACCCATGATGTCTACTAGACTCTGGTTTGGACAGATTTAAGTGAGTTATTCCTAAGAATTACAGGCCTACAATGTAAAACACCAAATTTTCATGCAAAATAATTGTACCGCTTTCAGCACCTAAGATCTGAAAGAATCATACCGCAAGGGAGGTTAAGGCTTACCTGTAGGCGCTCGCAATATCTCCTTAACCTCCACGGTTTAGGAAATATTTACAATAATGGCGGGCACTGATGCATGCGCTGTCTACGAGGGTGGCTGCGGGGGCTTCGATCTGAGGTGAGTATTACATAATGAGCTAGCATGCTATGCATACTGGCTCATTATGCCTTTGTATTGCAGGTGTTGTTATTTTTATTATTTTTTTGAAAAGTGGGTTTACAACCATAAGAGGATTACACTAATTAGGGTTGTGCCGATACCGATACTAGTATCGGGACCGATACCGAGCATTTCCCCGAGGACTTGTACTCAGGGGAAATGCTCCGATGCCTCACCCGATACCTGGGCAGGCAGGGGAGTTGCAAGTCTTCTCCCCTCTGCTCCGTGCAGTCTTTCCTCCCCCCGTTATCCGTGCAGTCTTTCCTCCTCCCCCATAAGTGTCGCTCTTCTCCCCCCATCAGTGTCGCTCTTCTCCCCCCCGTCAGTGCCGCTTTTCTCCCCCGTCAGTGCCGCTCTTCTCCCCCTGTCAGTGCCGCTCTTCTCCCCCTGTCAGTGCCGCTCTTCTCCCCCTGTCAGTGCCGCTCTTCTCCCTCTGTCAGTGCCGCTCTTCTCCCTCTGTCAGTGCCCCTCTTCTCCCCCGTCAGTGCAGCTCTCCCCCCCCCCCTGTCAGTGCCGTTCTTCTCCCCCTTTCAGTGCCGCTCTTCTCCCCCCCCCCCCCCCCGTCAGTGCCGCTCTTCTCCCCCCGTCATTGCCGCTCTTCCCCCCCCATCAGTGCCGCTCTTCTCCCCCCCATCAGTGCCGCTCTCCCCCCTTAATTTGTGAGGATGGAGAGCGGAGTTAGGAGCCGCTAAACCCGGCTCCTACCTTTTCCGAATGGATAGAGTCAGTGATCACTGACCGCATACCGCAAGGGAGGTTAAGGCTTACCTGTAGGCGCTCGCAATATCTCCTTAACCTCCACGGTTTAGGTGATATTTACAATAATGGCGGGCACTGATGCATGCGCTGTCTACGAGGGTGGCTGCGGGGGCTTCGATCTGAGGTGAGTATTACATAATGAGCTAGCATGCTATGCATACTGGCTCATTATGCCTTTGTATTGCAGGTGTTGTTATTTTTATTATTTTTTTGAAAAGTGGGTTTACAACCATAAGAGGATTACACTAATTAGGGTTGTGCCGATACCGATACTAGTATCGGGACCGATACCGAGCATTTCCCCGAGGACTTGTACTCAGGGGAAATGCTCCGATGCCTCACCCGATACCTGGGCAGGCAGGGGAGTTGCAAGTCTTCTCCCCTCTGCTCCGTGCAGTCTTTCCTCCCCCCGTTATCCGTGCAGTCTTTCCTCCTCCCCCATCAGTGTCGCTCTTCTCCCCCCATCAGTGATGCTCTTCTCCCCCCCGTCAGTGCCACTTTTCTTCCCCTGTCAGTGCCGCTCTTCTCCCCCTGTCAGTGCCGCTCTTCTCCCTCTGTCAGTGCCGCTCTTCTCCCCCCGTCAGTGCCCCTCTTCTCCCCCGTCAGTGCAGCTCTTCTCCCCCCCCTGTCAGTGCCGCTCTTCTCCCCCTTTCAGTGCCGCTCTTCTCCCCCCCGTCATTGCCGCTCTTCTCCCCCCCATCAGTGCCGCTCTTCTCCCCCCCATCAGTGCCGCTCTCCCCCCTTAATTTGTGAGGATGGAGAGCGGAGTTAGGAGCCGCTGAACCCGGCTCCTACCTTTTCCGAATGGATAGAGTCAGTGATCACTGACTCTGTCCATTCATATAACTGAAACATCGTAACCTGTGTTTACGATGCTTCAGTTTATGAATGGAGAGGAGCTTCTCTCCATTCATTCAGCTGAGGCTGCTGAGTAAGGGACTGGAGAATCTGTGTCCTTAGTCCCTTTCTCTGTCTTAAAGTGGAGATGTCAGGGGTCTGATAAGACCCCTGATATCTCACCAAAGACCCCCAACAGGGCTGATAAAAAAAAATTGCTATAAATATTTTAAAAAAAATGTAAAAAAATAAATAACAATAAAACACACTTGTTCATTCCCCGACTTGTTCATTCCCCAACTTAGTTGGGGTAGGCGATACACTTTGGTGGGGGTGGGTCAGCCACGCCCTCTGACCTTTGACCTCTGGGAACCCGCCTCCTGACCTTTGACCTTTGGGGGAGGTCCCTGTTCTAATTCCTGGGTCCTAGCCATATTCTTAAAAAAAAAAAAAAATCACTGTAAAAAAAAAAAATAGGTATTCGGTATCGGTGAGTACTTGAAAAAAAGTATCGGTACTTGTACTCGGTCTTAAAAAAGTGGTATCGGGATAACCCTAACACTTATAATAAAAAGCTTTCCATTAACAACATCAACACCTTTTCAATTCTTATATTTTCCAGGACAAGCTCTTGGCTGCCAATGCATTGTCTTTCCTGGGACTGGACAGGAAAAACTTTGAGTGACGTCAAGCGACCAGTAATGTCGATTTCTTTACATCCTGCCATTCCACATTATTTGCACACGTTGAATAGATTTATTGAACAAAAGTCTAGGTTCTCCACCAGGTGAATAATTGAGAACCGCAGGCGTGGTCCTGGATGGAATGTGTCCTGGGGCTAAAGTGTCCCCCCCCCCCCCCCCCCCCCATAGAGGATCACACCTCCAAGGCTCAGTCTACTTCTCTATTGTGTAAACAGCCTCAGCTGTGAAACTGGAATTGACAATGAGCCCAGGACTTTGATTGGTGGTTTTGTTGAGAACAAAAGACACATTAGCAATTTTTTCTTTGCCGAAATGAACTTGTAAGCTTTGTGTTATCTATCTAAAAGCAGGCTTATTATTGTACACACAGAGGATTCCTCCCTTTGATTACTTTTATTGAAATTTGTTACATCGCCTTATTTACAGTCAATAAAATCGCTACTAATTTTTTATTTTATTTTTAAATAATGAATTTATTGTCATTTTTGTTTCTTTATCAGCACACAACAAAATCAGAACACATGCTGTGTGTTTTATTTATAATTGTGTACTGCCCCTTATTTCCTTGTTCAAGTATTTTATTAAAGATTATCATAAAACATTGAATGAAGTGTATAAGAAGAAGAGTTTTGAATTGTTACATGAATATTAAACTCATTACAAGAAAATATATTACAAGTTGAATATGACATTTCCATTCTTAACAATCAAATCGTGGCTGGTTTCTGCAATAAATTACTATTATTCTATCTTAGGCCGCGTACACACGTCCGAGAACCTCGTCGGGCTAAACCCATCGTTCCGCCCGACGAGGTTCCCGATGAGCGGTCGAAAAAGCTCGTTGAGCCAAAGTCCTCATTGAACAACGAGGAAAAAGAGAGCGTGCTCTCCCGGGACGCTCGTCGGAAGTGTACACACGATCGAGAACCCCCGGCAGGATATGTCTCCCAGCGAGCTTCTCGCTGGATTCTGCCGAGAAGCTCGGTCGTGCGTACGGGGCCTAACTTCTATTGTTAAAAAAAAAAAAAAAAGTATTATTCTATCTAACTACTGCCCCTTATTTCCAATGATAGTCTAGCATAGGGGTCTCCAAACTTTCTAAACAAAAGGGCCAGTTTACTGTTCTTCAGGCTTGAGGGGGGCCGGAAATTGGTGTCAGTGGGAGGAATAGTGTCCCATCATTGGTGTCAGTGGGAGAAATAGTGCCCCATCATTGGTATCAGTGGAAGGAATAGTGTCCCATCATTGGTATCAGTGGGGTGAATAGTGTCCTATAATTGGTGTCAGTGGGAGGAATAGTGTCCCATCATTGGTGTCAGTGGGAGGAATAGTGTCCAATTGATGGTATCAGTGGGATGAATAGTGTCCCATCATTGGTATCAGTGGGAGGAATAGTGTCCCATCATTGGTATCAGTGGGATGAATAGTGTCCTATAATTGGTATCAGTGGGAGAAATAGAGTTCTATCATTGGTGTCAGTGGGAGGAATTGTGTCCCATCATTGGTATCAGTGGGATGAATAGTGTCCCATCATTGGTATCAGTGGGAGAAATAGTGTCCCATCATTGGTATCAGTGGGAGGAATAGTGTTCCATCATTGGTATCAGTGGGAGGAATAGTGTCCCATCATTGGTATTAGTGGGGGAATAGTGTCCCATCATTGGTGTCAGTGGGAGAAATAGTGCCCCATCATTGGTATGAGTGGGGGAGGAATAGTGCCCCCTCATTAGTGTCAGTGGGAGAAATAGTGCCCCCTCATTAGTGTCAGTGGGAGAAATAGCATCTCATATCAGTGGGGGGAATAGTGTCCCATCATTGGTATCAGTGGGAGGAATAGCATCTCATATCAGTGTGAGGAATAGTGTCCCATCATTGGTATCAGTGGGAGGAATAGTGTCCCAAGGGCCTGTTAAAGGCAAGCAAAGGGCTGCATTTGGCCACCGGGCCGCAGTTTGGAGACCCCTGGAAAAAAAATTCTAGTATATATCCCATAGTTAGTAGACAATATAAATTTGTGCAACCCAATCAATAGGCGCCTATTGTTTTCTTCTTCTTTTAAAGAAAAAATATGTAGCAAAATATATATTGGCCTATATCTATGAAGAAAGGATTGCCACCTTTTCTTCAAGACAAACCCGAATACTTTAGCGGCACACTACAATTTTTTTATTTATTTTTTATGGGGGAACACTGTGGTATAAAATGGAACTCTGATGTAAGAGGATTTCTGCTTACCAAAGCCCCCACTTACATCAAAATTCCCAACATTCCCCATTAAATCAGGGTTCCCAAAGCTCCCCCTTACATCAGAATCCACAGAGCAACCCTTACATCCGAGTCCCCCTGACCTTAGTGTACTCACTTGCTCAGGAGCAGGACAGAGAAGGGAGGGAGGGGGCCTATGCACTGAGTGGTTGTAGTATTTGGTTAATGGGGAGCACAGGTGTGTGCAATCCAGGCAATAAGGGGAACTGGGTAAATAGGGTGGGCACAGGCACGCTTAAAGCGGGGGTTCCGCGGGAATTCATTTTTTTTTTATGTGCATCTGCCGCTCTGTATATCATTAAAAGTTTACTCACGTGTCCTATTTTAATCGCCCTCCGCCTTGTCATTCTGCACTAAAAAATAATTTATAAAATTCTTTGCTGGCCGGGTCCATCTTGCTTGTGGGCACTCTGAATCCCACAAGCAAATCCTTCCGGGATATGGTGAATGCTGATGTCCCAGCTTTCAGCGCTCTATCCAGCCCATGTGCAGTGTTGACAGCGAGTGTCATCGTCAACACTACACAGTTGCATCACAACGGCTAGCGTCCGCGTACGCGGGATTACAGTAAAGATCGTCTCCTGGGAGTCTCGACACATCACTCCCAGGAGACATTCCGGGGAAATCTAATGACACGCCCACTCCCACGGGAAACAAAACCCGGAAGCCACATTGAATGCATCAGAATAAAGGTAAACATTGACCTAGGATAAAAAAAACTATGGATTGTACATATATTAAGGCTGGTGCTATGAGTGAGACAAAGTTCATATTTAGGGTGAACCTCCGCTTTAAGTTGGATGGGGGGGTTGCAGTTCCATCTGAATAATGTGCCTGGGTTACAGACAGTCTGAAACCTGGACACATTTTATAAAACCTGGACTGTCCGGATGAATCCTGGACAGGTGGCAACCCTAGATGTATGGCATAATTTTGGCCCAGGCCTGAAAACTAGGGTTGTCCAGATACCGATACTAGTATCGGTATCGGGACCGATACCGAGTATTTGCGGGAGTACTTGTACTCGCGCAAATGCTCCCGATACCTAAATGGAATACTTTTTTTGTATTTATCAACATGTTCTGTGAAAATTCTTTGAGTTTTTTACTACCGCGTGACAAGAAAATAAACATTTTTTATTCATTTTTACTCATTTTTATTCTTTTATAATGTCTTGAGTTAGAGTTCTTCATAATTCTAAAGAAAATATCCTTAGTCTGTATTGTGGTTTGAAAACTGTCACATGACATTTAAAAAAAGTATCGGTATTCGGTATCGGCGAGTACATGAAAAAAAGTATCGGTACTTGTACTCGGTCCTAAAAAAGTGGTATCGGGACAAACCTACTGAAAACCATGAAGTAACTAAAAGTAGTAATAAACCGCGGCAGTTTAAAAAAAAAAACACTTGTAAGGAACTTGCATAATGTGTTTTAGTATGCCCTCCATGTTCCCCTGGTCTTTCTTCTAGGTTAATGGGCACCGGTGGTGTGAGTGGCTGGAGCTGGGATGACGTAATGCGCGGGAGCCCTCGTTTCCGGCACGAAGTTCTGAAGGTCCGGCATGGTATGCTGGACCTTCAGAGCGCATGTGCCAGTGAGGTCGCCAGCTGCATCCAGGATGAACTTTTTGAGATGGGAATGAGGGACACCTTGTTGAGCGCGGGGGGGGGGGGGGGGGGGGGGTCCGCAGATCTGAGTTGTTGAGTGGGGGGGCCGCGGATCTGAGTTGTTGTTGAGCGGGGGGGAGTTCCGCGGATCGGAGTTGTTGAGCAGGGGGGGTTCGCAGATCAAAGTTGTTGAGCGGGGGGGTTCCTTCCGCGGGATCTGAGTTGTTGAGCGTGGGGGGGCGGTTTGGCAGATCAAAGTTGGGGGACCGCTGGATTTGCCGCAAATCGCGTGGGAAGGGGGCAGCGGAATCGTGGGCCTACGGGATTTAACGCGAATCGCGGGACATTCCCGCAAAATCCGGGATGAATAGAATGAATACAGTCATCTTTCATGGATGGGATTGTAGAATCCAAATTAAACAAATCTGATCAGGCCCTGGTATTCCACTTACTGATGGCATTCCTCCTCTTCTGGGGTCCCTCGGCGGCTCTCGCGGCTCCTTCCCGAAATAGATAACCCCCTCTGGGAAGCTCTATTCCGATGGGGTTACCTTGCGGGCGCGCTCCTGTGTCAAACACTCGGCGCCCATAACCACCGTTTTTATGACTCACCCCCAGCCAGCCGCGTCATTGGATTTGATTGACAACAGTGGGAGCCAATTGCTGCGCTGCTATCGATCTATCCAATAAAGAGGCGAGAAGCCATGGAGAGAGCTTTGCGAATCGCGCCCACGGAAATTCGGGGCTCAGGTACAGTGCAAGGTGTTTTTTCACCTTAATGCATAGGATGCATTAAAGTGAAAAGACACAAACCTTTATGACCCCTTTAACTTTGTTGGTTGTCAGTAACGTTATCAGATTAGTGAAATGTTCCCAGTGTCTAAAAACTTCCTGTAAAGGTGTGAAAACCCATTACTAAGACGATGATAGAGTTAGGAGAGATCAGACACCCGCCAGGAGCCAGGAAAACTTCTCATTGTTCAGAAACGTGCTGCCATTGTGTCTGGTTAGTGTTTATACAATTACATCTCATATGCATTTACACAAAAGGGCAATAAATGGTCTGGACATGGTCACCAGAGGTTAGAACTGGGGGGGGGGGGGGATGGCAAAGTCCTCATATCTCAACCTGTGCTGCAACTTAAAGTGAAACTGAACTCAAACGTGGAGACTTGCTGAAATATAAGTAATGTTTAGAGATGGAAATTCTACCTAAGCAGCGCCCTGTAAAATATTGCTCCTCCTGGTATGTGAGTGTGCCTGGGCACTCCTGCATCTACAGCCTCATAGCTAAATTTCTGTAGTGGGTGACTGTTAGAGCCGGTTTACACTGCAGGGGCACGACTTCGGGGGCGCCTCGGCAAGGCGTCCTGAAGACGACTTTAGAGGCGACTTGCAAAATGACTTCTGTATAGAAGTCAATGCAGGTCGCCCCTGAAGTCGTACAGGAACCTTTTTCTAAGTTGGAGCGACTTGCGTTGCTCCCATTAGAACAGTTCTATTGCATAGAATGGGACGTGACTTGTCAGGCGGCTGAGTCACCAGTGTGAACCGGCTCCGAGGCCTCATGCACACTGGGCAGCAGGGCTGGGAAAAGGGGTGGGCAGCAGGAACGGCAGTCCTGGGTGCAATTGTTTATTGCAGGGATGGGGGTGCCCTGTGCCAGTTGCAGGAGTAGTGACAACGACATCACTGCTAACCCTAAGGGAATTGGGGGTGCAGTTTGGCATCTTTGCCCTGGGCACTGGATGGCGTTGTCCTGGCACTGCTGGGCAGTATAGGGAATTGATCACCCAGTGCACAGGGCAAAGGTCGAGAATTGCGCCCCCTCCCGACTCTTAATACATGCTGTAGAATAGTTGTACTACTATGCATCTATTCTTTGCCTTCTTACTTCGCTTCACCCAGGGCAGCTTCCCCTCTAGCCCACCCCTAGTCCCGCCTCTGACACTGGGCATCGCAGATGCTTTTTCTAAGGGCTTTTGGCTTTTTTTTGCCTCTAAATGCCCCTCAATGTTAGTTTATAGGGATGATTTACTAAAGGCAAATACACTGTGCACTTTGCAAGTGCAGTTGCTCCAGAAATTATTAAATTAGGTAAAGCTTTACTTTACAACAGGGGTCTCCAAACTGTGGCCCTTGATTGATCCTATCCAGGCCCTTGGGTCACTATTCATCACTGATATGATACACTATTCCTCCCCCTAAAACCAAAGATGGGGCACTATTTACTCCCACTGAAGCCAGGAAATGTTTCTATTTCCGCTGGCCACTATCTGGCCCCTCTAAAGTCTGAAGAACAGTAAACTGGCCCTTTGTTTAGAAAGTTTGGAGACCTCTGCTTTAAAAAGAATACCCAATCACATGCAAGAAAAAAAAAGACAAAAAATTAATTTTTGCTCGCACATGATTGGATGATGGAAATCAGCACAGCTCCCCTCATTTACTAAGCTCTGGAGCAACTGCACAGTCTATGGGCCAGATTCAGGTAGAGTTAGGCTGGAGTATCCATTGATCCGCCAGCCTAACTGTCACTTTAAGCCGGCGTTTTTGTTTTCCGTAAGCAGAAAACAAGAAACGCCGGGTTGGAGTTCCGATGCGATCGGCGCAATTGAATTTCGCCATCGCATCGTTACTTCAACTTAAAAATGGCGCCGGGGGCGTTCCCGCTGATTAACGCTGAAAAAATATGTTAATCAGCGGGAGTCGGAAATTCACGATCTTTTTCGGGCGCGACGCAGTTACTTTACGACGTTTCCGGAAGCGATACGCGACGTAAAGATAAAGCAGCCCCCTAGTGTAGTATCCTATGTTAAGTATAGGCGTCGTCATCGCGTCGGAAAAAAAAATAATCGCGTCGCTTGCGTAAAACGTTCATGAATGGGGATGTGATGTCATTGACGTTCACTGACAGAATTTGGAGCATGCGCACTGGGATGCATTGACACTCGACGCATGCGCAGTACGTTCGCCGCGGGATCGCGCATAGTTTAAATAATACACGCCCCGTACCCGCCCAATTTGAATTCCGCCGGCTCATTTGCGATGCGCTGCCGCAACTTTAGGAGCAAGTGCTTCATGAATAACAGCACTTGCTCCTAAAATTTCGGCAGAGTAACGTAAATGAGAAGCGTTACTCCAGAGCAAAGATGCTCCCATCTACCTGAATCTGGCCCTATGTGTCTTTAGTAAATCAACATCTAAGTGTCAATACACACATAGGGGTTGATTTACTAAATGGAAAATGACTGTGCACTCTGCAAAGTGCAGTTGCTCCAGAGCTTCGTAAATGAGCAGAAGCTCTGCTGACTTCCATCATCCAATCATGTGCAAGCAAAAATTCTGTTTTTTGATTTTTTATTTTCCTTAAACGTGATTGGGTATTCTTTGCAAAGTGAAGCTTTACCTCATTTACTAAGCTCTGGAGCAACTTGCAAAGTGCAGTCTATTTGCCTTTCAGTAAATCAACCCCATAGGCATCTATAAATGGCATTTACGGTAGAAGCAGGAGCATTTAAAGTGGTTGTATACCCCGCTTGGCGATTTTTACCTACAGGTGAGCCTATATTAAGGCTTCCCTGTAAGTAAAATGAATATCTCCTGAACCTGCATGGCTTAGGAGATATCTACCCTGCATGCAGCCACTGATGTCAGCAGCGAATGCGCTCTGAAAGTCCGGCGTATCGTACCGAAACTTCAGAGCTTTTTGCAAGCGCAGGAGTGACGTCATTGCGGCTCCGACCACTCACAGTGATGAAGCCTGCAAACCCAGAAGAGACGCCAAGGGAATGTCAGCCCCCTCAGTTTTGGGGCTTTGTTCTAATGTCAGTATTTCATAATGTGCTAGTATGCAATGCCTACTAGCACATTATGTCATTGTCTTGCAGGTGTTTTTTCTTTTACCTAACCGCTAGGCCCGTTTAGTACATAAATTGGTATTCAGGCCAATGAAATGCATGAATGCCCAAATGCTTGATGCGCCTGAACGTGCCTAAACATGTTTGAATAATGTGAATGTAGGCATGTTCTTACATTGCTTTTCTCCTGCCAGAAGAAGCGCGTTTAGAAGAGTGTGTTCAATGTGCATGAGGCCTTATGCTGGCATTCACTGGTAGATTTTTCATATGAAAATTCTCAGTCTATTTGATGACTTGACGAATGTCATTCAAAAGTACTTCAAAATGTCACTGATCTGAGGCCAGAAAGGGGGGGGCCTGATCATTGGATGTGTAGGTGCTGGAAGACTTCCTGTGATCATAGGTCTGAATAGGGGACAGGTAGATAAAGTATATAACAATTAGCCCCCAACACTGACTAAGGTCAGTAGGAGAAATAGTGCCCCACCACTAGTATTGCTGGTATTGGTGGCCCATCTTTGGTGCCAGTGGGGGGGGGGGGGTTAGTACTCAGTCTCAGTGGAATGCATAATGCCCCTTCATTAGTGCCAGTGGGAGGAATAGTCCCCCAATGTTGGTGTCAGTGGAAGGCATGATGCCTCATCATTGGTGCCAGTGGGCGGAATAGTCCCCCAATGTTGGTTTCAGTGAAAGGCATGATGCCCCTTCATTAGTGCCAGTGGGAGGAATAGTCCCCCAATGTTGGTGTCAGTGAAAGACATGTTGCCCCTTCATTGGTTCAAGTGGGAGAAATAGAGCCCCTTCATTGGTATAGTCTCCCAATGTTGTTGTCAGTGGAAGGCATGATGCCCCTTCATTAGTGCCAGTGGGAGGAATAGTCCCCCAATGTTGGTGTCAGTGAAAGGCATGTTGCCTCTTCATTGGTTCAAGTGGGAGGAATAGAGCCCCTTCATTGGTATCAGTGGGAGGAATAGTCTCCCAATGTTGTTGTCAGTGGAAGGCATGATGCCACTTCATTAGTGCCAGTGGGAGGAATAATCCCCCAAATGTTGGTGTTAGTGGAAGGTATGATACCCCTTCATTGGTGCCAGTGGGAGGAATAGTCTCCCAATGTTGGTGTCAGTGAAAGGCATGATGCCCCTTTATTAGTGCCAGTGGGAGGAATAGTCCCCCAATGTTGGTGTCAGTGGAAGGCATGATGCCCCTTCATTGGTGTCAGTGGGAGGAATAGTCCCCCAATGTTGGTGTCAGTGGAAGGCATGATCCCCCTTCATTGATGTCAGTGGGAGGAATAGTCCCCCAATGTTGGTGTCAGTGATAGGCATGATGCCCCTTCATTGGTATCAGTGGGAGGAATAGTCTCCCAATGTTGGTGTCAGTGGGAGGCATGATGCCTCATCATTGGTGTCAGTGGAAGGAATAGTGCCCCTTCTATGGAATAGTCCCCCACTAATGGTGTCAGTTGAAGGAACAGTAGCGGATGGTGGGTTGTCTTTTTTTTTGGAGAGGGGAGGGGCACCAAACAAAGCATACTCTGATTGAGGTCTGAATGGTAGAATACAGTATCTCCACTTATGGCCAACAGTTTAACATACAAATTATTGGACCAGAGGGCAGGGCCATCTTAATAGCATCATGGGCCCCTGGGCAAAGTAATGCTCTGGGGCCCCTACAATGATGACAGTGCAGGTAAACCGACATCAAGTAGGTAGGAGGCAGACTGCTTCCCCTGTGTATCTATCACTCTCAGTGCCATCATGGGGCCCCCAATTTAGGGCCAGCGTGGGCTCAATGATCACCTGCTTTGGGGAAAGGGCAGGGCCCCCCCCATGCAGCTGAGGCCCCTGGGCAGTGCCCTCTCATTAAGACAGCCCTGCCAGAGGGGCATAATGTTCCCTAAATTGTTAGTTTACCCTTTCAGAATTTTTTTTAAAGGTGAACTAACACCTCCCCACTCCCCCTCAGTGCCCACACAACTGGTGCAGTGTTGTGGTGTAGTGGTTAGCACTTCCACCTAGCAGCAAATAGGTCACTGGTTTAAATCCTGACCAGGACACCATCTGTCTGGAGTTTGCATGTTCTCCCTGTGTCTGTGTGGGTTTCCTCCGGGAACTCTGGTTTCCTCCCACACTCCAAAGACATGCTGGTAGGTTATTTGGATCCTGTCCAAATTGGCCCAGTATATATGTATATATGTGTGTACGACTGTGTCCCCCAAGTGTGTCGAGATCCAACAAAGTAAATGACCGCACCAGCCAGGAAGACACTGGCTGCAAAAAGTGCCTAGAGGCGAGTTCGCATGTGTAGCGCTATACAAGTCACTCATTCATTCAGCAGTCCAAGGATTTGAAATCCCTGCTCTTCTCTTTCTTTTCTCTGCAGCTCTTCAAGGATGGATCAGAGCCATGCTCTGTCCTGGTGCTCACCAATCAGAATCACTCTAATCCAGGGGTGTCAAACTCAATTTCATCGTGGGCCGCATCAGCATTATGGTTGCCCTCAAAAGGGCCGGTTGTATCTGTAAGATTAGATGTCCAGCGCATCCCTTCCCCCTTACATTAGATGTCAAGAGCCACCCCACCATCAGAAGTTGAGTCCCCCAATCTCCCTTACATCACAGTGCACCCTCCTTTCCTTATACTGCTGGGAAGAAGTTGGATGCATTGCTTGAAAGCAGAAAGTAAGGGTCTGGAGAGCCGCATGAAATGGCCTGGAGGGCCGCTATCGGCCCGCGGGCCTTGTGTTTGCCACCTCTGCTCTAATCCATCCCAGAAGTGCCGCACAGATTAAAGGGAGAAGAGCGTGGATTTCAAATCCCTGGACCACTGCACAGGTGGCATGGGCGCTGACAATCCAGCATCCCTGGAGCGACGTACAGCAGGGACCTGGGGAAGGGTGTTAGGTCACATTTTTCTTTTTTTTTCTGAAAAGGTGAACCAACACTTTAACCCCCTGCCCAGTAATTCCCTCGGCCATCACATACCATTAATAGGCCAATGTGGAATCTGAATAGAACCTTTTCATGTCACTAGCTGTGCACACATCACACCCCTGGCTCCTGCATTCTAAAGAAACTTGCATATGAAAGAAAGCCTCAGCTCCATCTGCTACAAGAACTTTCCTCTGTGTATTGTCATGCTCACCTGCATCTATCTCCTCTGATAGTAAACCCACAACAAGGAAACACGCTCTAATGTAGGCCACACAAAAGCAAAATGATGTACAAAATTAAACATTTTTGGAAGAAGTGTTTGATTTTCTAAAGCTACGTTAAAGAAGTTGTAAAGGAAAAAGTTGTTTCACCTTAATGCATTGTATGCATTAAAGGATCACTAAAGGAAAACATTTTTTTAGCTTAATAGCTTGCTTTACCTTACTGCAGTACTGGTTTCATGTCCTTATTGTTCGTTTTTGCTTTGAAGTTGCTGTAATCCTGCTCTGATCTCCACACTTCCTGCTTGTCTGTTTCCTTATAACCACAGTGCTGGGAGCTTTCTCACGATGGTTTAAGCTGTCATTACTGTGTGTCTAAAACACTGCCCTGGATTTGTTTGTTTTTGTTCTGTGTGTCTATTTCTACTTCACAGAAACATGAAGCCAGTTCAAAAGTGAAACTAACCTGCAGGTACATTATATGATTGATTGTTATCTATTTTTAATCATTTTGAAAATGAATCAGTTAACTTTTATGTCTCTATACCCTGTAAAAGTAATTTCAACAAAAACATTTTTTTTCTTTAGTGACCCTTTAAGGTGAACAAACTTCAGAGTCTATCGACCCCCCTTATACTTACCTGACCCCTCGAAAGTCCCACACTCGGTCCTGACATCCTCTTCGCTGCTCAGTCTGGCCGCTGATTGGCTAGAGCGGATGGTTCGAAAGCAGTGTAGCCATTGGCTGGTGCTGCTGTCAATCACATCCAGTGACGCGGCGCGCCAAGGGACGGGGCTGAGTGATACAGTGAGCGGCTATGGCTGCTCGCTGTTTTACGGAAGTGCGCCCGCAAGGACTCCACACAATGCAAGCTCTATCACATGAATGTGTGTAGTTCTTGCAGGAAGGACCAGAAACAGCTGCCAAGGGACCCCAGAAGACGTGGAGCGGGGCCACTCTGTGCAAAACTAACTGTACAGTGGAGGTAAGTATAACATGTTTGTTATTTAAAAAAACTAAAAAATAAATAGTTTACAACCCCTTTAAGGCTGGGTTCACACCATTGCAAATTAATTCATGAAAGTGTTTTTTTTTTCCAAAAACAATGCTTTTGAAAAACCACTGCGCAAATACTGTGTGACATAAAAAAAAAAATTGCGACACACCATTTTATTCTATAGGGCCTCATAAAAATATATATTATATATATATATATATATATATATATATATATATATATATATATATATATATATATATATATATATATATATATATATATATATATGTTTGCGGGTTCTAAGTAATTTTCTAGCAAAAAAAAGTATAACCAGAAGAGTTAAAGAACATTCGACCAATCGGAAAAATAGCTAACCCAATAAGCTAAGAACATTCAACCAGAAGAGGAATTAATATGAAGGAGTCCCCTGCATTGTATACATAGGCCCGGATTCACATACATCGGCGCATATTTATGTCGCCGTAGCGTATCTCTTTTACGCTAAGCCGGCGCATCGCGGAGAGGCAAGCATGGAATTCACAAACAAATGCTCCCAACTCTTCGCCGGCGTATCGTATATTTCGTAGGCGTAAGCCGGCGCAAGTGGAAGTAGGTGGAAGCGTGACCCCATGCAAATGATGAGCCAGGCGCCAGACAAGTACTTAAAATGAACTGCGCATGTGTCGGGACATGGACGTACGCCCGTGTGCATGCGCACAACCACATCGGAAAAACTGCCTAAGATACGCCGGATCACTGTGTACGCTGTGTACCTATGCCCAGTCAGACCCACGTCGGCTCATATTCACAGACATCAAACATACAATACGTAGGCTTGTGTTCCCTGGTCTATACCTTTGCATGGGTTGCGCCTCATCTATGGAGCATAACTTTACGCCGAACGTAAAACGTACGCAAACCGCTTACATCATGCGCGGGCGCAAGTATGTTCGTGAATCGGCGTATCTCCCTCATTTGCATATTTGAATAGAAAATCAATGGGAGCACCACATGCGTGCAGCGTAAATATGCGCCCACTCTACACCGGCGTAGGCAAGTTACGTCAGTGGGATGAAGTCAGTTTTTAGGCGTATCTAAGTTTGTGGGTTTGGCGCACAGATACGACGGCGCATATACTTACGCGGCGTATCTGGAAGTGCTTTGTGCTTTGTGAATCCGGCCCATAGTGTGTGGTGTGCTGACCACTGACAGTGCCATAAATCAGCTCCTACAGAGTGGACTGATATACAGAAACTGATACAATGTTGCAGAGAAATAACTTTGGTTTCTGTCCTGTAAACTGTGAAGCAATGGAATTCCGTCTCTGCAACATTGTATACATTTTGTATCACTTTTGTATAACAGTTCACTTCTTTCCAATAGATAGCTGATGTCTCCATTAGGAGAACCTGACACTGTAAGGCTAGGATCACTCTGGAACGGTCCATGAAACCTGCGATCTGTGTGGGCTTCCTGCATCACATTCAAAACACACTGCATTTGCAGTCTGCAGCGGGTGTCAATGATGAGTTAATAATACCCCAAACGCAGGTCTCAAACCCAGTGCGTTTGGCTGCACCGGATCGCATGGTTTATGCATTTTTTACAATGCAATCCGCTTGCAGTGTGTTTCCAAAAGCACTACTTTTGGTGCAATGCAGTGCGATTTGAAACCAATCAAAATAAATGGGCTTGGATCAAACCGCACAGAATCACATGTGAATTGCACAGGAATGCAATGTGCTTTTTCCTGTGCACTTCATAGTGTGAGCCGGGGCTATACGTGCTATCATATAGGGGCCGATTGGTAATCGGTGAAATATTTGTGTCTTTATCTCTTGCACGCGTCCCCAATAGTTAGACGCACTCATAGGATAAGAAATAGAGCGTACATGGTGTGATATCATTTAAAAAGGTTTTATTATAAAATAATATCCACTCACATGTTGGTCTTTCATGACAAGCATATAAAATGTCGTGCAATCCGCGGTTTGCATTCCAAAGTCCAAGAAATTACATCATCGGAAGTCCCCGAACCTAATGCATTTCACTCCGCCACCGGCAGCATCATCAGAGGCTCTGATAAAAAAAATTATAAAAAAATAATAAAAAAATAAAGGGACATGGTATAAAAAGAATGAATAAGAAAAATAAATAACAGCGCCCCCCGCCCCCCTCTATGCTTGTGCACAGAAGTGAACGCATACGTAGGTTGTGCATGTGTATGTAAATGGTGTTGGCAACATGTGAGGTATCGCCGCGATCGTTAGAGTGAGAGCAATAATAGCACTAGTGACGAAAAAAATTGTGCAGCGCAGAACAAATTAATAAATAATATCAAACAACATATACAGTATAAGAAAAATCAAACAGAATGTCCATATGTGTACAGATCATCCAAAGTGAATATGAGGAGCCAGAAAATTGTCCATAAGTGTACTAAAATTCTTAGTACACTTATGGACAATTTTCTGGCTCCTCATATTCACTTTGGATGATCTGTACACATATGGACATTCTGTTTGATTTTTCTTATATATGTTGTTTGATATTATTTATTAATTTGTTCTGTGCTGCACTATTTTTTTCATCATTTCTGCTGGGGTGTTTTATTTGAATTTACCTTCAGTGCTGGCTTGCATTAGTTTTTTCATTGTGTGTTTACCTTCTAGCGCTGAATAATTCATTTATTTGTAATAATAGCACTAGCCCTCCTCTGTAACTGATAACCTGTAAAGGTTTTTAAAGTGTCTCCTATGGAGATTTTTAAGCACCGTAGTTTGGCGCCATTCCACGAGCGTGCGCAATTTTAAAGCGTGACATGTTAGGTATCTATTTACTCGGTGTAACGTCATCTTTTAAAATTTACTAAAAAAAACTTGGAGTATATATTGTTTTTTTTTTTTTTTAATACAGTTTGTGTGTATTTTTTCCCAAAAGAAGTTGTTAGAAAAAACGCTGTGCAAATACTGTGTGACATTAAAAAAATAGTAGCGATTGCCATTTTATTCTCTAGGGCAGGGGTCTCCAAACTGCGGCCCGAGGGCCAGATGTGGCCCTTTGCTAGCATTTATGCAGCCCTTGGGGCACTATTCCTCCAACTGATATGAGGTACTATTCCTTCCACTGACACCAACTAGGGGGCACTATTCCTTCCACTGACACCAACTAGGGGGCACTATTCCTCCTACTGATAGGGGCCCAACCCTGAGGCCACATTTATTCTTACTGGTGCTGGGCCCGGGACATTTTCTGCACCCACTGGCTAGAATCCAGCCCTTTCTAAAGTCTGAAGGACAATAAAGTGGCCCTTTGTTTTTAAAGTTTGGAGACCCCTGCTCTAGGGTCTCTGCCAAAAAAAATATAATATTTGGGGGTTCTAAGTAATTTTCTAGCAAAAAATACTGATTGCTACATTTATGAGAGAAGTGACCCGGTTGGCAAGTGATTAATATTTTACTAATAAATGGGTGATATATGTTTATATATCTATATATGTCTGTGGGCACTAAAATTTGCTTTATTTTTTTACTAAAAATATAGGCCCAGATTCACAGAGCAATTACGCCTGTCTAACTGGTGTTAGACAGGAGTAATTTCAAATTTTGCGCGCCGTATCACTAGTTTGAATCCTCAAACCATGATACGGCGGCTTCGGGCTTCGATCCGAGAGGCTTACGTCTTCGTAAGCCTTCGGATCTACGCTGCGATATTTTTGCGGCCGCTGGGAGGAGTTTGCGTCGTTTTCATGCGTCGGGATATGCAAATGAGTTTTTACGGCGATCCACGAAGATACGAGTGGTCTTCGCAATCGCTTACGTCTATTTTTTTTTACGTACTGTTACACCAGCTTTTTGCTGGTCTAACGGTGCGTAGCCCATGTTAAGTATGGCCGTCGTTCCCGTGTCGAATTAAATTTTTTTTTTTTTTTTTTACGTAAGTCGTTCGGGAATATAAATGTCCGTAAACGACGCTACTCAAACAACGAATGACGTAACGACGTGATTTCGCGCAATGCACGGCGGGAAATTTGCGAACGGAGCATGCGCAGTTCGATCGCCGCGGGAACGCGCCTATTTTAAATGCTTCACGCCCCCTACTCGCGTAGATGGATTGCGACGGGAGAAATACACTACGCCGCTGTCGTTTACTGGACAAAATCTACCTGGATTCCACGTAGAGCCAGGTAAAAAACGACGGCGTAGTGTATTTCTGATACGCTACGATAATCGAATTCTCTCTGAATCTGGGCCATAGTTTTGTGCTAATATTATGTCAGCTGCACAGAAATAGCGTAACGATCGTTATTATTCCAGACGGTAACGGCGATCATTTTTTCGCCCGTGCACGCACACACACACAGCATGCATGCTAGCTCCGCCTACTTCTGAAACTAGGCGATTGAGCGCTGTCCAATCACGCAGCATTGGCGGGCTAGCTCCGCCTACCCATGTAAAGTAGGCGAGTGAGCGCTGTCCAATCACGCAGAATTGTCGGGCTAGCTCCGCCCACTCATGTAAACTAGGCGAGTGAGCGCTGTCCAGTCACTCAGAAATGGCGCGATAGCTCCGCCCACTCGTGGAAACTAGGCGAGTGAGCGCAGTCCAATCACTCAGAAATGGTGAAATAGCTCCGTCCACTCATGGAAACTAGGCGAGTGAGCGTTGTCCAATCACGCAAGATTGGCGGAGTGACTCCGCCCACTTATGAAAAGTAGTCGCCCATTGGGCGTGTCCTCCTCGCTCGCTCTATTGTCACTAGTCAGACTCTCTTGCCAGCGCCGCTAAAGCGAAGACAGAAAAAAGAAGGCGGGGCCAATTTCCAGAAATAGGCGTGGATCCTATTAATTCCCTTGTCCCGATAGATAGATGAAAAGAGTGGGCGTATCCTTGGCACCGCCCAGCAGGCGTGGTCACCCCCAAGCTTGTGTCTCCCGAGACTTCTATGAAATGTGGTCGGCACACGCGCACTCCCAGACCAGACACAGGGGGGGTCACTTGAGGCAGCGCGCTTCCGGCTCAGGTTCCCTACGCCACTTCCGGTGATTGTGACGCACTGGGGTCTCGGCTCTGTGGGGGCTGGTGGGGTGTCATGGCGGAATGCCGAGCGCCGAACGCTCGCTGGTTCTTCACCCGGGAACAGCTGGAGACGAGCCCTTCCAGGCGCTGCGGGATGGAGGCGGACAAGGAGCTCTCCTACCGGCAACAGGCGGCCAACCTCATCCAAGACATGGGCCAGCGCCTCAACGTGTATCCTTTTTTTTTCATTCATGTGTTACCTCACCACTGCGGCCTAGTGCCGGCCGGGGAAGCCTGCGGCCTTGTCTTCCTCAGTGTCCGGAGCGGCTGAGGAGTGAGAGGACGGCCGGGGATCGCTGTAGACGTGTGCGGTATGTGCGATGGGGAGGGCACCGGGGGAGGCCGGTATACCGGCACCGGGGGGGGGGGGCTCCGTATTCTAGAAAGGCCGGGTGGTGTGTGCCGGGGCCTCCTCTTCTCACACCCCCCTCAGGGGCCCCTTCCTGCCATTGTGGGGCCCCTCTAACATTCTACAGCCGCAATGTATTCTTATATCATGTACAGTAGTGGCAGCCATTGCAAACCCTCTGAAGAGTGATCTGCTATGGAACACTTTTCAGAGGGCAGCTGAAATGTGAAATATATTTTTCTTTGTGGGGTTTATTTCATTTTTTTACGACAAAAGCTTGCACAGCGGCATGTGTTTTGCGCAGAGTTATTGCGACCCTATTCAGTTGAATTTGATGTGTTTGGTGGGCATCGGTGCCAACAAATGGGACCTTTTCTGTGGCATAAAGAAGTATTATTTTCTATCCTCCGTGTTGGCTGAAAAAGGGGTCGTAAATGTGTTTTATTTTCTATTTATTTTCCTTTAAGCTAGCGCATTGTTGGTTCACTTACCTTTTTCCTTCCATTTCCCTTCTAAATGTTTTTTTTTCTTTGTCTGAATTACTCTCTTCCTGTTTCTCCTCAGTAAGCTTGCCCCCATCATCTGGCTGGGGGTTAGTGAGTCAGAACACCTTACTGAGGAGGAACAGGAAGTGAGAAATTCAGACAAAGAAAAATTAGAAGGGAAATGGAAGGAAAAGGTAAGTGAGCCCACAATGCACTAGCTTAAGGCTGCTTTCACATTGCAGCGGGAGCCGCGGTGGCGGTATAGCAGCGAGATTTTTAGCGCGGATATACCATCGTATTTACCGCGGTATTCGGCCACTAGTGGTGCGGTTTTAACCCCCGCTAGCGTCCGGAAAAGGGTTAATAGCGCCCGCAATGCGCCTCTGTATTACCACAGTTTCCCATTGATTTCAATGGGAAGGAGCGGTAAACACATCACTCCTATACCACTGCAAAGATGCGGCTAGCAGGACTTTTGGAGCGGTCCTGCTAGCGCACCGCTCCAGTGTGAAAGCCTTCGGGCTTTCACATTGAAGACTACAGGGCAGGTTTTTCTTATGTGGTATAGCAGCGCTATTTTTAGCGCCGTACCGTGTGAAAAACGCCTCAGTGTGAAAGGGGCCTAAAGGAACCGATTTATAAAAAACAAACCTTTACAACCCTTTTAAAGTGCTTGTAAACTGTTCTGTTTGTCTTATCGATAGGTAAGCCTAGAATAAGGTTTACCTATAGATAATGGAAATATCTCCTAAACGTTGCGCCATTTAGGAGATATTTCACTTGTAGTGCGCCAATGTCGGCGGCGCATGCACTGTCGGGGCACCGAACCTCTGCATCGTTTCTTCCTTTTTGTGTGTCGTGACGGATGGCTCCCGTACGCATGCACGGGATGACGTCACGTGGGTTGGGGTAGTCACAGAGCCTGGAAGGAAGAGAGATGAACACTAAGGATGAGATCTGGCGTGTTCGCAAGGTACGCGTGCAGAGCCCGCCAGGAAGTGTGCACGGCGCTACGCTAATCACAGGCAGGGAGACATTTCCCGATCTCTACAGCCGAGTATCGGGATGATGTCTCCCTGGCTGTGATTAGCGTAGCGCCGTGCACACTACCAGAGCTCATCCTTAATGAACATGGACGCAGCCTGCACAGGGGATGGCGCAGCCTTTGTTTGCAGGTAAGTGTCACATAATGGGCTAGTATGCGATGCATACTAGCCCATTATGCTTTAAATTTGCAGGGTTTGTACGGAGCACAAGAGGAAGTAAAACTCATCTGGGTTTACTTCCCCTTTAAAGCGGAGCTCCACCCTAAAGTGTAACTTGCGCTCATCGGAAATAACCACCCCCCCTCCGTTGTCACATTTGGCACCTTTCAGGAGGAGGGGGGTGCAGATACCTGTCCAAGATTAGCACCCACTTCTGGGAATACTCTGTGGGGACCTGCTGGTAGTGTGTCACTACTACCTGTCTCCCAGAACACAACGGGGACCAGCGAGCACGGCACAGCGCAACTCACGCATGCGCCATAGGGAATTGGCAGTGAAGCCGGAATGCTTCACTTCCTGGTTCCCTCACCGAGGACGGTGGCGATCGCTCGTCACTCTACTACCAACGTCGCTGGACTCCAGGACAGGTAAGTGTCCTAATATTAAGTCAGCATGTGTAGTATATGTAGCTGCTGGCTTTTAATATTTTATTTTTTTACTTCAGTGCTCTGCTTTCTATACACACTATTAGATTGTCTGCAGATTTTTTTCTTCAGATTTACCAAAACCATGTAGTGCAAGGGCTTGCCTGATTGCATACAAATTGAAACTCTTAAAGGGGTTGTAAAGGTTTGTTTTTTATTTTTTAAATAGGTTCCTTTAAGCTACTGCATTGTTGGTTCACTTACCTTTTCCTTCCATTTCCCTTCTAAATGTTTTTTTCTTTGTCTGAATTTCTCACTTCCTGTTCCTCCTCAGTAAGCTTTCCACCATCATCCATGGGGGTTAGTCAGACAGAACAGCTTACTGCGGAGGAACAGGAAGTGAGAAATTCAGACAAAGAAAACATTTAGAAGGGAAATTGAAGGAAAAGGTAAGTGACCCAACAATGCACTAGCCTAGAGGAACCTTTATTTAGAAAATTAAAAAACGAACCTTTACAACCCTTTTAAAGTGCTTGTAAACCATTTTTGTTTGTCTTATCTATAGGTAAGCCTAGAATAAGGCTGACATATAGATAGTGGAAATATCTCCAACACGTGCGCAGTTTAGGAGGTATTTCACTTGTGCGCCAATGTCGTCATCGGCACATGCGCTGTCTGAGCTGGGGGGGGGGGGGGCGTGACAGCCAGGTGTCTGTTCAGATCATAGGATGCATTAAGGTGAAAAGACACAAACTTTTACAACCCCTTTAGAGCCGGTTTACACTGGGGCGGCACGACTTCGGGGGCGGCTCGGCAATAGTGTCTTGAAGACAACTTTAGAGGCGACTTGCAAAATGACTTCTGTATAGAAGTCAATGAAAGTCACCCCAAAATTGTACAAGAACGTCGCTCCTACTAAAACGGTTCTATTAAATAGAATGGGACGCGACTTGTCAGACGGCCAAGTCTCCTGACGAGTCGTCCCAGTGTGAACCAGCTCTTAAACTTACCTTAAGGGGGTTGTAAACCCACTTTAAAAAAAAAAAACTAACACCTGCAAGGCAATGGTTTAATGAGCTAGTATGCATAGTACTAGCTCAATATGTAATCCTCATCTGGGATCAAAGTGTCCGACACAGCACCGACCGCCATGTTGTCCTGGAGTTACTTGCGGGTATCGCAGCTCCGGCACTGTGATTGGCCGAAGCCACGATGACGTCACTCCCGCACATGCATGCGGGAGCTGCCAGTCACAGCATATCCTCTTTTAGAAACGGCACGATCACTGTGCTGCTGTCTACGGTACGTGACTCTATTGTAAATATCTCCTGAACCGGGTAGGTTTAGGAGATATTTCTTGTACCTACAGGTAAGACTTAAAGGGTTGTAAAGGTTTGTGTTTTTCACCTTAAAGGGGTGTTCCAGCCCAAAATTGTGTTTATTAAAAGTCAGCAGCTACAAAAAGTGTAGTTGCTGGCTTTTAATAAACACTCACTTACCTGCTCCTGCGTTCCAGCGACGCGCCGACTGGGGCTCCGCTCCTCTCCCCCCCTCCCCGGCCGGCGTCTCCATCCCGACTATGGGCACCCAGCCGTGACAGCCTTCGGCTTCACGGCCGGGCACCCACTGCGCGAGCCGCACTGCGCGCGCGGCTCGCCGCTGATTGGAGTGGCGATCGCATGGGACCTGTCATGTGTCCCATGTGATCGCCTACAGGGAGGGGCTGGTGTAGGCGATTAAGGCTTAATCGCCTAACCAGCCCCTTCGGCGGAAGCAGGAAGTCCCACTCCTACTGAAGCCCCCACTCCCCCCCCCCCCCCCAAATGTGGCATGTAAGGGGGAGGGGAGTGGATTAAAAAAAAGTAAAAATTTAGGGTGAACTCCTCTTTAATGTATTCTATGAAAAAACACCTGGCATTCACACCTGAGTGTTTTCAGCTCGTAAAACTTTCATCTCAAAAGCTCCAAAACGCCCCAATAAGCAAAATCCTATTCATTTAGATAGCCCCTGTTCACATCTGAGCGTTCTGTCACCTGAAGCTTCTTTTTAGACAGATTACAGGCATGCAAACGCCTGTGCAAATGCTTGTAACCGCCTGTGTAACCAACTGCAAGAACACCTAAACACTTGGGCTTGAATGTAGCCTTAAACAAAGCTCTTCCAGCACTGAGATGTCAGCACTGCAGGGGACTTCCATCTTCACCAGTCTTGCTTCCGGGTTCACGGACTCTGGCTCTGTGATTGGCTGGAACCGCAATGATGTCACTCGCTCACTGATGTGGTGCTTGCAACCCTATTTACTTAAATGCGTTGTGTTTTTTGCTGCAATGTGTCCGAGGGGAAAACAAAGGGTGAAAAAAGCCTAACAAAGAAAACGAATACAGACCTCACGTCTAATGTTTGTATGCTGCATTATATTACATTTTTGGGTTTAATACTGCTTTAAAGGGGTAATTCCCCCAAAAACCTTTTTTTAACATTGCATGAGGCTCGTTATGTCAAGGGGAATCGGGTAGTTTTTTATTAGAAACGAAGCAATACTTACCGTTTTACAGATGCATCGTCTCCGTCGCTTCCGGGTATGATCGTCTGGTCTGGGCGTGCCTATTTGATTGACAGGCTTCCGACGGTCGCATACATCGCGTCACGAGTAGCCGAAAGAAGCCGAGCGACGGTGCGGCTCTATACTGCGCCTGCGCACCGTCGTTCGGCTACTTTCGGAAAATCGTGACGCGATGTATGCGACCTCGGAAGCCTGTCAATCAAATAGGCACGCCTATAGTCGGAGCCCATACCCGGAAGCGTCGGAGACGATGCATCTGTAAAACGGTAAGTACGGCTTCATTTCTAAAAAAAAAAAAAATGATTCCCCTTGACATAACGAGCCTGAATAAATGCTAAAAAAAAGGTTTTTGGGGGAACTACCCCTTTAAGGTGGGCTGGTAATGCAATGGCTCAGCTTCCAATTTTTCCACCCCCAGGGTACAGGTGTGAACACGCCTACAGCCCCCATTCACGCTATGTAGTGCAGGTGTGTGGATGCGTGTTTTTTTTTTTTTTTTTGCAAGCGGGTCATGCACAAGGTAGATCATTAATTTCAATGAGCGGTCGAATAATTGCTTGGTGTGTTATAAGGTGTGCATTTGGTGTGTCATTGGATTAACAAGTGTGATATTTAGAAGTGTATGTTTATTCTAGTCATTGGAATGACGTTACGCACATGAGCACCAAACTCAGGTTTGGAGCATTTTCTTTCCCCGATGCCCCTAAATACGAGTTTAAACATCAATGTGTGTGTGTTTTGGATAGAGCAGTGTTTTTCAGTTCTCAAGGCACACCAACAGGTCATGTTTTCAAGCTTTCCATTATTTTGCACAGGTGATTTGATCAGTTTCACTGCCTTTATCACCGCACCTGTTGGGGCGCCTTGAGGACTGGAGTTGTAACACTGGGATAGAGTATCGAAGGGTTTAAACTAGGTTTGTCCCGATACCAGTATCGGGACCGATACAGAGTATTTGCGGGAGTACTTGTATATACTATACCCCCGATACCAGAATACAATACTTTTTCCGTCCCGTCCCCCCTCTGCATATTTGTGGGGGACATGGATGCATATTTGTGGGGGACATGGATGCATATTTGTGGGGGAAATGGCTGCATATTTGTGGGGGACATGGCTGCATATTTGTGGGGGACATTTAAAAAAAGTATCGGTATTCAGTATCGGCGAGTACTTGAAAAAAGTATCGGTACTTGTACTCGGTCCTAAAAAAGTGGTATCGGGACAACCCTAGTTTAAACCCTGACAGTTAATTTTTTATTAGTACCACTGTGGAGATTTCCCTTCACTTCCTGTTTAGAAAACACAACAGGAAGTGCCAGGAAATCCACCAGAATGAGGGAGTTCCCTGTCAGGTGTCACTTTTTTGAAGATTTTTCACCTCGTCCCAGACATTGTGGGTTTTGCAAGACTGCAAAATACATTCTGCTTATCCTTGTATGATTGGAGATTGTGTACAATATACAGTGTTTGTGGAGTAATTGATATTTGGAGGTTCTAAAAATGACTGTGGGCTCAATTCACAAAGCTTTTGAGGGGTGTGTGTGTGTAACTAAATCCCCTTTCACACGATTGGACTGTTCAGATCCGCCTGTCAGTTTTGACGGCGGACCTGAATGGCCGCTCCATGCAGTCCTATGGAGCATTGGATGTCAACGGAGACATGTCCGCTAAAATCCAATCCGCCAAAATCAGACAGATGGCGATACGTCCCCATCCGTCCATGTTGGATCGGGTGAGATCTGTTGAAAACGGACATGCTGTCCCTTTTCATCAGATCTCCCCATAGGAGACAGTGGCCTTAGATGTATGTCTAGCCAAAACTTATTTTTCTTAAGTTTGGATAGAGTAAGCAGTGGTTAAACACCCCTTTCCCCGCCTGTTCATTTCATTCTGTCTGAGTGTGGAATTTTCCCTGCACTTCCTGCCCCAGAGACACAACAGGAAGTGAGAGGAAATATGCCGGTAGGAAGGGAATTTCCCTGTAAAGCTCACCACACTTTACAGTCTCCTCTAGATCTTCCAATTATGTAGGAAAAGGGCATGTCTGCATGCAAGCTGGTTAGATAGGTTCACATAGTGCTTACCTAGAGCTGCATTAGTCTCCATACTATTACTAAACTTGATTTTAGGAGTTTTTGGGCATTTTCTTTACCAAAACTCCTAAACTCAACTCCATAAAAGCCTGTATGTCTGTCACTGTGTACACGTAGGCTTTTAGGATCGGTCTGGAGCTGCTGCGGTTAGGGGAGGTTCAACCTTCCTCTCCTGACCGCAGAAGAATTGCGTTCAGGTTAATACAGTTTGACCCCCAGCTCTGCAATTTTGCCACATTTTGTGTTTTCCAGTAGTCAATGTAGGCTATGTGTACATGAAGTCTTAGGGATCATGTACTGTTTACAGTGGATGCTGCTAAAAGTTTAAACTTGGAGTTTCTTAAAATGGCGGCACACATTCAATGGGTTAGTTTTGTGCCAATTCATTTTCCTCACTGAGTATTGTGGAAATTTACTTCCTGTTCCAGAGACACGGCAGGAAGTAATTTACTGAAATGAGGGTAATTTCCTTCTAAGGTCTCACTCACACTGGCCCTCCTGTGTTTAGATTTCTTAAATGCAGGAGAAGCTTCCTGAGGCGGTATAGGCGGTTTAGGGCTTATTCACACAGGCGCAGAGAGCTATACACACTGAAAGAGTGAGCGTCTGCACTTATGAGTGACGTATCGATGACAAACTGCAGTTGTATGTTGGTAACGGTACATATGCACATTTACGTGTGCACAGGGACGGCTGGACACCCTTGGATGCAGAAAGTTTGGGGAGAGATTTACTAAAGCTGTGCATGGTAGCCAATCTGCTTCTAAATTAAGTTCAGCTTTGACAATAAAACCTGATAGCTGATTGGTTTCTATGCACAGCTGCACCAGATTTTGCGCACTCCAGTTTTAGTAAATCAGCCCCCTTTGTGTCCAGGACTGTTCATCTGTCCCTGTATACATTCAAATGCTCAGATGCCACCAGTTGGTACAGGCAAAAATCAATGCTTCTGTTGACGTATGGCTCTATGTGGCTCTATGTGAATGAGCCCTTATGCTGACCAGATCACCTTCCTGCTCTTAGATGTTCATTTAAAGCGGGTTTAGCTACTTATATGTTCTTTTATGCTAGGTTCACGCTGAACTCGCACGATTTCAAACCGGCAATTCAGTCTGACCTCAGGCGATTTTACATCTTTTGGATAGATAGGGAATGATTAAGCAGCACCTAACATTCTTTTGGCGTGTGTATCGTGTCCCTTGGGAAAGTCTTCTCTTATTGTAAATTGACAATTTTTTGGTTTAAAGGCACATTTGTGCTCATCTGGATTTAATAACTTTGCCTGATTTGAAACAATGACGCTCTACATTTAAATCCCTAAATTTGCACTAGTAAAAGTACATGGAATGCTTTTGTTATTCATCTTTATTTCCAAACTGGTTCCTGCTTTCCTTAACCTGAAACCTACAGATCCCAACTGACCATCAACACTGCCATTGTTTACATGCACAGATTCTATATGCATCATTCTTTTACCAAATACCACAGACACGTAAGTACTCATCTTTTCTTATGCTAAAAAGAGGCTGTTTATATTTTAGTTGAATGGTTGTAAAGTTGTCTAATGTATTTATGTAGTTTGTGAACCTTTCTAGAGATAAATAGACTGCCAGGTTTCTGTGTATCAATCGTGTAGTAACTCTGGGTCCAGTCACACTGAACTTAAAGAGGAGTTCCAGGATAGGTGAAAAAATATAAGGACATTTACATGTCCAGGGAGCCCGCGATGTCTGCACCTAAAGCCGACCCATCCCTCGGGTCTGGGTGCAGGCATCGGCATACTTACTAAGGGAAACAGAAAGTGAATTCTTCATAGCCTGTTTCCTTTTTGAACGGTCCTGTCTTCTGGACCCACAGGAAGTGCTTTAGCTTTAAAAGGAGTTACATTTTTGCCTGGAACTCCGTTTTAATGCTGCTTGTACAGGAGGTTTACCTGTAGAAGAAGCTTAGTGTTCTCTCACGTGTCAATGCACATTAGAATGTTTAGAGGATGAAAAGATAACCCTTCTAGAATGCATTTTTGAAAGGCATTTTCTGGCAGAAAAACCTCTTCTAAACACACGTACAAAGGCGCTCTATAAGTGTTTTTTTCTGCCAAAAGAACTGTGTTTTTTTTTTTTTAAATAAGTGTGCATATGGACCCTTAATGTTGGCCATAGTAGTTTGCTTTCTATGTTAATACTTGTGTTTTTTTTTTAATAGTGTAAGTGCCTTAATTTGGCTGTAGTATCATCCTCAGTTCATGTACAGCAAAGCTTGTACTGAGGAATGGAGAAGCTGTACAATGAGCCAATCAGTTGTGCTTTGATGCAGGGAGCATTCCAAAAAAAGAGAGCAGAGTGTCAGAGATGAGCTCACCAATGTACTGCTACTCCTTTCACGGTCCCCTCGGGTTGTGGGGGGGCAGGAGGCAAGACCTGTAAAGACAGCAGAGAAAAATTAGGTCTCCTCCTACGCCAGGCAGGGTTGTGCTGCAGAGCTGTGTAAATATTATGCTGCGTACACACGGACATTTTTCGGGATGAAATAAAACAACGTTTTAAAAAACTTCATTTAAAATGATCGTGTGTGGGTAAAACGTCGTTTTATGTCTTCTGAAAAATGACCAAAAAAAAATTCCAACATGCTTCAATTTTTTATGTCGTTTTTCAGAATGTCGTTTTTTTGTCACAAAAAATGATCGTGTGTGGGCAAAACGATGTTTTTAAACCCGCGCATGCTCAGAAGCAAGTTATGAGACCGGAGCTTCAATGGAACATAGTGCTGTCGAACGTGGTGTACGTAACCGCGCTTTGCAAGAGCATTTTCAGAAAACGATGGTGTAGGCAACGTCGTTTTTTAAAATGTAGTTTGAAAACGTCGTTTTGTTTCGTGAGATGAAACTACGTTTTTTACATCACAAAAAGTGATCGTGTGTACGCGGCATAAGAACTGGATTAACAGAAATGCAAATGTTTTGGCAGCTAAAACTGCTTCAATCTGTGTATTTCATCATTGTATTTGGTGGTTTGCCTGGAGGATAGCTTGAACTAAGTGTTGCCTATGCAGGGAAAAGAAACCAGGTCACTTTTAATGGTAGCCTAACTAGTCATACTTTTTCAATCGCCCACTGCTAAGAGTGAAATGAGCAAGCTGTGTAAGCTCCCTTTTACGGCATTGAACTTGGACAGCTTTAAAGAGTGTGTCTGAACATGAACACACATTATCTGATATGCTGCTTTATTATTGTATATATTCTGTATTGTGCATTAAACCTCTGAATCTTTAAGGGTCCTCTCACAAGTACGGACCGCTGGTCCGTTTTTTACAAGTTCGTTAACAGACTTGAAATGCATCCCTATAGGATCGCGTCCGTTGGCGGATGATGCATCCGCGAAGATCCGCGTCCGCAAACATCCGTTTTTTCCGACGGAAGAAACACCATTTTTCTTCCGTCTGAAGGATCGGATAAATACGGACACACGGTCCGTATTCATCCGGTTCCCCATAGGGGATAGCGGAGGAGAGACAGGGCGGTCTCTGCACAGTGTGCGGGGACCGCCCTGTCCGCCGACAGCTCAGCGGGGATTTACGGATGATCCCCCGCTGAGCCGACGGACACACACGGGGCGGATCAAAAACGGTCCGCTCCGTGTGAAAGGACCCTAAGAGAGAAGTATGTTTGTTTTTTTAAATCGTACTTAGGTGGATGCAACATCAGACCGATGCTGCAGCTATCCCCCGGCATCTCTGCACTGAGAACCGAGACACCGAGCGCTGCCAATGACCCGGTTCTCTTTCCTCCCCGAGCAGAGAGATGCTGCCTGTCAATTAAGGTTGTCCCGATACCGAGTATTTGCGGGAGTACTTGTACTATGGCTGAATATGTGGGGGACATGGCTGCATTTGGGGACACATTCAAAAAAAGTATCGGTATTCGGTATCGGCGACTACTTGAAAAAAAGTATCGGTACTTGTACTCGGTCCTAAAAAAGTGGTATCGGGACAACCCTACTGTCAATCAGCATCTCTCCTGCTCTGCTCCTCCACGCTCATTGGAGAAATGAGCTGTGGAGGGGTGGGGAGCGCCGGTCTTAGTGGCTCGATGAGGCTTGCCATCAGTCAAGGCAGCTGGCGAATCCAGACTTCGGAAGTCGGGATGATGTGGTACCTCGATTGATATTTGTGACGTCAGCGGAGAGTGGACTTCAGACCTCGCTCCGCTGAAAATGGGTCACAGGAGTGCAAAACGAATGGCACTCATAGGAGAAGCCCAGCCTAATAAGCTCATGTTGGACTTCTCTAAAATGTGCTTATTTTGGTGGACCTTGAAGTCATTCAATGACTGACCATCAAATTGATAGCTCATTGTGTTTTATAACTGTGATGAGTCTTTGTCCAGGATTTGATGGAACAAGTGGCAAATTAAGTAGTTACTGTCAACTTCATATCTATACCACTCATTCTTCTCTTGGCACAAGAAAAGCATGCAGCTTTATATTTGCACCAGTGTGCCCCTGTTATTTATTTTCAGCTGTAGCTGCTTAAAGTGGTTCCCCAGCAGCCCCGCCTTTTTTGTTTTTTTAAACCTCCTGCATACCTTGTGGTGGGTACTGAATGTTTCAGATACCCACCCAGTGATGCGTTGTCTTGCAAAATTCTGCCCCCACGCTTCCATCTTGCCATGTGATGTCATCCCAAGGCCCGCCAGATCTTCCAGGTTTAGCCGACTGGTCTCAGGATGAAGTGCCGCTAAGCCCGCTCCTTGCCTTTAGCTATGAAGCGCTATGCCTCCTGTAATATGTGATGTGAATATCCCATGAGCCGTAGCAGGCACAGGCGAATAACGGGCATCTTTTAAAGCGATATTTCACCCTAAATATAAGATCTCCCATGTGATCCAGCATACTGGCGTCAGCGCCAGTATGCTGGTTTTTTTTTTTTTTTAATCCCACACTTACTGTATTATGCAGGAATTTCTTTTTTTCCCCCCGTGGTGGACGGCGCCAGTATAGCGCGTCACATCTTCCTAAAATACCCGATATGGACTTGGGTAATCTCGTCGAAAATGCGGCGCCTGCGCACAGACCTAGGAGCTGACTGCGCAGGCGCCGTATTTCTCCGAGTCCTACGGCTATGGCGCGTCACGCCCTCCGAAATAGGACTCGGAGAAATACGGCGCCTGCGCAGTCAGCTCCTAGGTCTGTGCGCAGGCGCCGCATTTTCGCCGAGATTACCCGAGTCCATATCGGGTATTTTAGGAAGATGTGACGAGCAATACTAGAGCCGTCCTCCGCGGGGGGAAAAAAAGAAATTCCTGCATAATACAGTAAGTGTGGGATTAAAAAAAAAAAAAAAAACAGCATACTGGCGCTGACGCCAGTATGCTGGATCACATGGGAGATCTTATATTTAGGGTGAAATACCGCTTTAAGAAGAAATAAAAGTAAACAAAAAAGTGCACTTTACATGGGGCGGAGGAGTAGAGGACCTCCCAATAACGGTGAAGTTCCGCTTTAATCTTAGTGGATCTCAGGCAGTCATCACATAGTTATCCATTGATTTTAGGTGACATTCAGCAGATATGTGACTGCCAAAACGTCCAACAAAATCTACCCTCCACCTAATTATTTCATGATGTGCCTGAAGAAGTAATGTAGACATGTGACCCATCAAACCATAAGCAGGCATTCACCTGTGGGCAGGGGATTTTAGGATTTTGATTGGTCAATTTACACTAGTTTTACGGACTGTTCTTTAAGGGTTTGTTTACACCTCAGCTTCAACACACATTAAGGCCCCTTTCACACGGGGCGGATCAGTAATGATCCGCCCCGTGTGTGTCCGTAAGCTCAGCGGGGATCGCTCCGTAAATCCCCGCTGAGCTGTCGGATGACAGGGTGGTCTCCACACACTGTAAAGAGACCGCCTTGTTTTTTCTCCACTCTCCCCTATTGATCACCTCTGCGGTTTTTAGTTTTTGCGCTATAAACAAAAATAGAGCGACAATTTTGAAAAAAAAAATTAATATATTTTTAAACTTTTTGCTGTAATAAATATCCCCCCCAAAAATATATAAACATTTTTTTTCCTCAGTTTGGGCCGATACGTATTCTTCTACATATTTTGCGCTAAAGTTATAGCGTCTACAAAATAGGGGGTAATTTTATGGCATTTTTTTTTATTTTTTACTACTAATGGCGACGATCAGCGATTTTTATCAGTACTTCGACACTATGGCGGACACTTCAGACACTTTTGACACATTTTTGGGACCATTGGCATTTTTATAGTGATCAGTGCTATAAAAATGCATTGATTACTATAAAAATGCCACTGGCGAGGAAGGGGTTAAGTGTGTTCTATCTGAAGGGGGGGTGGGGCTGACTAGGGGAAATGACAGATCGCTGTTCATACATTGTATGAACAGACGATAAGTCATTTCTCCTCCTGACAGGATTGAGAGCTGTGTGTTTACACACACAGCTCCCGGTTCTCGCTCTGTAACGAGCGATCGCGGGTGCCCGGCAGGGATTGCTCCCGGCACACCCGCGGAAGTGAAGGGCGAACGGGGTGCGCGTCTCTATTGGCTGCTCGGTGAGATGACGTAGATCTACGTGATCTCGCCCAGCAGAGCTGACCTGGTCTGGTCGGCAAGCGGTTAAAGGGGTTGTAAATCTTCATGTTTTTTCACCTTAATGCATCCTATGTTTTTCCTTTTTTTGACAATTTGAAAAAAATAAAACACGGCATGTAACTGCGACGAAACTGGCATTTTTAAATGTCGGTTACTAATACTATCTGTCAAGTTAAATCGTTCAGAAGAGGTTTTAAAGCGTACCGTTTGGCTCCGGCGCCCCCCCCCCCCCACCTCAGGCCAAAAGTGGTACTGCACACCGCTTTGGTCTGAATCATGCTCGTTTTGCGAAACACTCAAACACAGTTACAATTTTTTTTAACATACAGTGCTCGCTCATATTGCGAAACGCTCGTTAACCACGTTACTCGCAATCCGATGTTTCACTGTATATTAAAATGATTTCAATAAGACATATAAGATAAATTCTATTAGTTTGTGCTAATAAGTCAAACGCATGGCTTCTCATCACTGCCATATTTGGTGTGATCATTGCCTGCATATTATTGAGTGCTTTTCTATTACTGTATATATGTGGATGATGGTGGTGGTGATAGTTTACACACACAGATCCACGGTCCTGCAGTGATTGCGGGTAATCGCGGGTGCACCCGGTCCCGAACAATGCCGCGCGCCCCCTAGACGTCCACACAGGATGGGAGATCCCATCTGTGGACGTCATGACTATGGGCGGGTAAATGGTTAATCTACATATAATATCCAAACCCTATTGTCTTAGTGGGCATGGAGGAGGGGAAGGAAAAGGGTGGCCTTTCATTTACCACTGTATATACACCCACATGTGTGACTCTATAGTCCCATGGGCTGCTCGGATGTGATGGGGACGAACTGATCAGCATAGAAATTTACAGAAAACTGAGCATGTGCAGAATTCCCACCCCAGCCACAAAATCAATAGCTGAATTGGGGACATGAACAGAAGGTGGAGGAAGAGAACAGCAGAATACAGAAAACAAATCTCAGTGACCGAGTATGAAAAGAATATACACCATTTATTGATCGTTTAATGATGTGGGTTTAGTGAAACTTTACTTCCCGCCTGTAGGACATCATATGACGTTGAAGTGGTGATATCTGGATAATACCTAAAGCTACAGGCATCATCCAGATATCTTTGTTTTCAGCCGGTGATTCCCTCGCTTGTAAAAGCCACCCTGGCTGTTTAGCCGTATTGTTTCCTCTCTGGACTCTCTCATGCGATCGGGAAGCCAGAGATCTAATCCGATGGTGGTTTACCACAGAGCTGGCCGTGGACCGGGTGGTCTCCAGCTGTCTCTGACCCTGGGAAGTCACAATTTTGTTTTCCTGGAAAGCAGTAGGCCTATAAAAAAAATACTCACCCCATCCCCTTGTGCTTGCACACACAGAAGCAAACACATTTGGGTTATATATTTTTTTGCATTTCCATTCATTAATGTGTGTTTTTTCCCAAAAAAGTTGCTGCACAAATACTGTGTGATATAAATTGCAACAACTGTCATTTTATTCTGTAGGGTCTCTGCTAAAATATATATATATTTGGGCAGTTCAAAGTAATTTTTTAGCAAAAAAAAATAAGATTATTTTTAGCCAGGCCCCCTGAATTGTCATGGATGGGAACTGGTTAAAGACAAATGTATTTTTTTCATTTGGGTGAAGATGGTAGTTGGGGGTAATACCCTCTGCATTCCTTTCTTGCACATACTGCCCAATTTTCCTTATATAACCTGCTCCTGGGGTGCTAATGTATTTTGGAGAGCTCCAGCTGTGTAGTAGTACAGTTCCCTTACAGTTAGAGTGAAACTTAATTTAAGACGTACAGATGTCAGGAAAGGTGTTTGATGGACACAAGCAGTGTAATTGGTGCAAATGGAAAATAGCTTGTGGTTATTGGATCAATCATAAAATACCATATATACTAGAATAGAAGTGCAAAAAATACTATAATAGAAACAAATGCACCTATCGATACTTTCTATGGCTTGCAAATGTAGCGG